>PVLD010007683.1:0-57698 GCA_004027595.1 Dinomys branickii | reverse complement strand
ATAAAGAACTATGGGAATGTGTGTCTCTCAGAGTGAGCTGAGGCAGGAGAATTGGGTGTGGCAAAGCTGTCTGGGGAAGTAGGTGTAACCTGCTAATTATAAAATCCCAGGGTAGTTCACAAATCCTGCACATGGACTTCTCATGAAAACCCAAGCAGGCTCTCCATAAGACAGTCTAAACCTGGCTCCAGCCTGAAAGAACACTCACACTGAGGTTTTTGGCTACTGTGTTCTTTCATGGTAGCCCACTCTTGTACAGCTTACTGATTTTTGTAATCTTACATGGTCCAAACTAGCTCTGCAGAAACTATTTCTTTCCCTACCTTTAGTACATGTAAAACTTTGCTACTGCTTGTAATTGTCTTGACCAAGTTTTGCTCTAGACTGCAAGAATCTAAAAACTACTTCTAGAAGGAGAATTCAGCATGCCAAAATCCAGAAAAGTAAAATTGGGGAATCGAGAAGAAATGGATATACTCCTAAATATATATGAATTAATAAAATTGAACAAAGAAGATACAAAAATATTGAATAATTCAATAGCAATAAATGAAATTGAGGTAGTAATAAAAAAAAAACCCTGCTGACTAAAAAATGTCAAGGTGTCAATGGATTCTCTACTGACTTCTACAAGAACTTCAAGGAAGAGCTAATGACAATACTCTTCAAACTCTTTGATAAACTTAAAAGGGACAGAGTACTGCCAAACTCATTTTTGGAAGATAGCATTACCCTGATTCAAGAACCAGATGAAGAATCCCTGCCTCCAAAACAAAAGCTCAGGCCAATCTCTTTAATGAACGAACATAAATGTGAAAGTCCTCAGTAAGACACAAGCAATTAGGCTGCAACAGAGCATATATCATGACCAAGTAGGCTTTGGTTCAAGGACGCAAGGATGATGCAACACATGCAAATCAGTAACAGTAATTAATACATCACACAAACAGAAACAAAGACAAAGCTGACATGATCATGTCCATAGATGCAGAAAAAGCCTTTGATCAAATCCAACAACCACTCATGATTTAAAAAAAAAGAAGAAAATAGGTATAGAAGTAGTTTATCTCAATCTGATAAAAAAAACCACTTATGAAAAACCTACAGCTAACATCATATTAAATGGGGACAAGCTGAAACCTTTTCCTCTAAAATCAGGAATAAGACAAGGATGTCCACTTGCCTGTTCACTATAATACTCAAAACATTAGCAAGAGCAAGCAAACAGAAGAAAGATATACAATGGACACAAACTGAAAAGGAAGAAGCGAAACTACCCTTATTTATAGATGACATAATCTTCCATAAAATAAGACCCCCCCAAAATCCACAGAGAGACTCCTAGAACTAATAAATTCAGCAAAGTGGTAGGAAAGTAACACAAACATCAATAACATTCTCCTACAATAATTATGAACCCAACCAGAAAAAAAATTAGTAAACTATATATAATGGTTTAAAGAAAAAAATTGAATATATAGAAATTAACATAACCCAGGAAGTGAAAGCCTTCTACAGTAAAAATTATACTTTCCAAAAAAAAAAAAAAGACACAGAGAGGACATCAGAAAATGAGTATGTTATGGGCATAATTCCAAAACTGATAGAGAGACCAAATGCAATCTCAATCAAACGCCAGCATCATTCCTCACGAAACTAGAGAAAACAGTCTTAAAATTCATATAGAACCAGAAAAGCAAAAGCAATCTTGGGCCATGAATGAGAGCAAAGTTGAAGGCATCATAACCTTACATTGGAAATTATATTACAAAGCTACAGCGATAAAACAATATAATGCCAGCACAGAAACAACAGGTGGGTCAGTGCAACAAGTACAGGGTGCAGAAACAAGCTACACATGTTTAGTCTTCTGATATTTGAGAAAGGGGCCAAAACATACACTGAAGGAAAGATAGCCTCTTTTTAAAATGATACAAACTGGCTATCCACCTGTGGAAGTTTGAATCTAGTCTTATACCTATCAATATGTATTAATATAAAATCAAAATGGAAGATCTAAATATTAAAATAAACATGTAATCTGCTAGAAGATAAAATAGGTAGGACTAGTCTTAGGTAGGGACTTTCTGAGCAAAGCCCCAGTTGTATAAGAAATAATATCAAGAATCAACAAGTGGGATTGTATCAAATTAAAAACTTCTATATAGCAAAGGAAACATGAGTTTCTCTGAGAAAAGAGAAAAAGACCTACAGAATGAGAACAATGTTTTGGCCAGTTAGTCCTCAAACAGAATATATAAAGAACTCAAGAATAGTAGAATCCTCTAAATAAAAAGCTCAGTTAAAAATGGGCAACTGAAATGAATAGTTCATCCTCAGCAGAAAGAGCACAAATGGCCAATAAATATGGTACATGAAAAAAAATGTTCAACCTCTGTAGCCATTAAAGCAATGCAAATTAAAATAACTTTGAGATTTCATCTTACTCCAGAAAGAATAAATATCATCAAGAGAACAAATAATAAATTCCAGCCAGGCGATGGGGCAAAGAACCACACTACATTGTTGGGAGAATGTAAACTAGTATAAGCACTAAGGAAATTTTTATGGCAATTCGTCAAAAAACTAAAAGTGGAAATTTGATTGGATCCAGGTATTCCCTTTATAGTTATCTTGCCCAAAGAGTTAAGGACATCACACCATAGGGACGTAGGAATACCTCCTCGAAGCAGCACAACTTGTACTAGCTAAGTCTTGAAAGTGGCTTTTACATTCAACAACACGAAAATGGATAAAGAAAACATTGCATTTCTACACAGTGAAGTTTTAATTTGCTATAAATAAGGATAAATTTGAGTAATTTGTAGGAAAATGGATGCCCCTGGAGGCCATAATGTTAAGTCGAATAAACCAGACACACAAGCTTTAATACTGCATGGTCTCTCATGTGAGAAATCCAAAGTATAAACAAATTTAAAACAAGAGATATAGAACAGGAAACAGATCTTTCACAAGATAAAGAGAGAAGGGGATATAAAAGTAACCAAGGTGTATTATGCATAATCAACTCCTCACAACAAATACAATCAGGTACTGCAGACATGTACTAATGGAAATTTAAAAAAAAGAAAATTGAGGGGATATAAAACAAAACACCAAAAGATTTTAAAATGCAGATTTGGTAAGGACTTAAAATGGCACAGAGTTTTAATTATGTGCAGTGCACCTTCTTGGAAAAGAAAGCATTTTCCTGCCCGGATGGCATATTCATCTTCTGACGATCAGAACACCCCAAACTGCTAAGCACAGCGCGCTGCATCTCTCCTAGAAGTCATTTAGGATTTTTGTCCCAGGTTCGTAGGATGTAGTGCCTGCTTTTTAACCTTTCATTTCTTGGTTGTTGGAGAAATAAAGGTAGGTGACAATTAGACTCAACTGGCTTGTATTTCTAGGTTTACAACTTACTAGCCCAGTATCATGAGTAAATGAACTAACAACTCTATGCCTCAGTTGATTTACATGTAAAATGGTGTGACAATAGCTTCTTTCAGTGGACTCTGAGGTTCAAATAGAACAACAGGTGAAATATCCGGTAAAACATCTGGTGCTCAAATGTTATTGCAGTTTCTCGTATCTGAAACATAGTTACCAGCCAGCAGTAATTTTTGGAAAATCTTGACTTCTTTAGTTGAAATTAAACCACATTTTTGTCTATGCCCTGTAACGAAAACTGCCCACTGGGGGCTTCTCATACCCTGTCTGCTGTCTGGGGAAGGTATTTATACCACAAACCAAACTCCCACCGTGTTCCTGTTTCTGGTCTGGGGAGAACAAACTTAAAAACAGAACTAATCTGACTTTTCCTAATGGCAAAACCTATCCTGTCTTAAAAGTACACCTTTCCAGGAAGGGAGAACGGGAGAGGGAGAGGGAGAAGGAAAGATCTTATCTGACTGAAGATTTCATGATAGATAAATAATAAATTTTAAATTGTGTTCCTGTGGCTCCCCCTATAGGCAGAAAGATTGTTTCCAAGATACTTTGTCACGGGGGTTTTTAAACTGCAGCTGATTTCTTGTTATAGTTTCAGCCCTAGGACAAGGCTGTGAGGTTCTTTCTTTTGGGACAGCGTCTTTCTCTCTGCCCTGAGTAATGAAATGAACTACCTGGCTCCTAAGTATTGAAGAGCTGTAAAGTTACTGCTTATTTTATTTTTAAGAACTACATTAAACAACCTTGTACTGTTTAGACATTGTAATAAAAATTTAACAAGACCACACACACTGAAGACCCTATTAAAATACAAATCATTGTTGTGATTTCTTTAGACTCCACTCCAGCCATGCTTGAAATAACCAATAATCATAAATATTCACAGCACGATACCTTTCATAAAATGTGAATCATAAGAAGCTATTTTTATTAGTTAGTTCTCCTGACAGGGCAGAATTAAAACACTGTTCTCTCAGTTGGATAGATGTCAAAACCAAGCAAAAACAAGGACAGACCATTAGATTAATTTGAATGCTAATTAGTGGCTGAGGTTCAGGGATCCCATTGACATAAAGCAGAACAATATGTAATTTAAAAGCCATTCCCTTTAGCGTTGAACAAGAAGGCGTGAAATGTCCTTCCCAGTTGTCCCTGAAAATTAGCACAACACATCAAGCCTCAGATGAGTTACGTCTCATCTATCAGTGTCAACTTGATTTTCAGACTTAAGAAGTAACGTTTTTCCGTTCTGTATTCGTGACACAGCGCACTTACATCTCTTAATATTTTTATGTTATGACCATTGTGTTTACATATATACTGTGATCTATTTAAGAATAAGCATCACACTTTCTATTTATTTAATTTTTACTGTCCCAAGTTTTCACAGGGCCATGGATGGGTACAATTTACTAACCATATGTGCAAAAATATTTGGTGCCTCGAATAACAAGCACAAACTCAGACAAAAACATAAATAATTGGATTTGGATAAATGAATTGAGGATCTGCTGATGAATGAATAAACAAACTCAGGGGAGGAGATTTGGAAAAGTTTTAACACTAGTGTTTAAGATTCTTAGAAGAGACTATTAGTCGAAATAACATGTTCTATAAAGTAAAAAGAACATAACATTAAATGAACACAGTAAAAGATGTGACAGAGTGCCAGGGACGTAGCTCAGTGGCACAAGCACCTGCCTGGCAAGTGCAAGGGCATGAGTTTAATTCCTGGTACCAAAAAAAAAAAAAAAAAGAAAGAAAGATGTGACAGAAATAGTTCTGAGGCTGAGCAAAGGGTAGGGAATTGCTGAGCTATGACACGGGGAGTCTGGGAGGTGAGCATGCTCTTTTGCTCAGGCACTGCATAATGTTGCCTTTCCATTATATATTTATATGTACATATGATATTTTTTGAGATCTTAATAATCTAGACATAACATTTTAAAAGATTATTAGACATAACACATCCAATCTCTGATTTTCTTATAACCTGAGACTAAGACATGCTGCTTAATAAGAAATTACAAGTACAGAAACATTGACGAAAGAGGAAGTAAAAAATCCATCCATAAAGCAAGGCACTTGCAAATAATTACAGGGGATGTTTTGATGAGTATATCCAGAGAGACTTAAGAGCATAGATTCTCCTTTAAGAACAGAGGGTAACTCATTTCCAAGCTGCTCACCTTGCTACTCCTAATCTCATGATCTGAAAAATAGAGTTGCTAATGTAACTCACTTAACTATGAAATGATTTATTGTATGCTCATAATTGAACATATGCGTGGCACATAAGAAGTATGCATTAAATGTACAAACTTATTCAGCATACATTTATTGAGTGTTTACTTATTTAGCAGTCAAAGCAAGTGGTATCTAAAATATAGAAGTAAATAGGTCAACCAAGATCATAGAATTTAGGTTATAAAGGCACCTGTAAATAAACAAACAAATGCAATAATGGAATATAAGGGTTTTCAATGAAGTAAGCACAGAGTTGAGATGAAAATCAACTAGAAAAGATCAGTGTAGCACAAACAACCAGGAAAGTTTGTGCTAAGTGACTTAGAAGGAACTAGAGACTTGAAAGATGAAAACAAAAAGACATGATTTAGGGGAGATAATTCAAGTACTTAAAAATTCATATATCTAAAGATCTTGAGGTATCAAAATTTTGTCATATTCAAGGGACAGATAAATTGGCATTGTGAAGTGTTTAGGGAAGTTGTGGTACCGAACTTGGACATGGTTTTGGACAGGTAGCAAGAGCTAGGCTGTCCAAGGAATGTATGCCCAACTTCAGCAAGCTTAGATTTTATTCTAGTATCAGTGGAAGACATTGAAGAGGGTTGAAAAGGAGACTGAAAAATAAGTTTTGGCATTTAAAGAATAATTGGTTTATTTAAAACCAAGCTGGAAATAGGCAAACCAAAATTATACAGGCCGGTTAGGAAATTTCTCTTCAGGCAAAAGATGGCGATGGTTTCTTGGAGATGATGGTAGAGGAAATAGAAGCAGAAGGGCTCCAAAATAGGGTAAGCAAAACTTAATTAACTTGGAAAGAAATAATAAAGAGAAGCTACGGGGACAACAATGTGCAATGTATCAACTGTTGCAACCGTCCTACTAACCTGTTCTGAAACTTAGTTTTATTGTTCTCTTTAAAATAAAAAACCAAGAGAAATAAAATAAAAAAATCCTTAAAACTACCAAAAAATAATAATAAAAGAAAGAAAGAGGAAGAGACTTGTAGATTTTCAGCTTGAGCGCTTGAGGTGATATCCTTTATTGTGATAAGGAGTAAGAAGGGAAACATGTTTTGTGCATGAGAAATTCTGAGCTTGGATTTGATCTATTAACTTGGACATATGGATGGGTTTTGGCCTTTCTTTCCTCTGTTTTTATTGGTTGGTTTGGTTTTTGCTACTGGGGATTGAATGCAGGACCTTTATACTGAGCTCTATTCCGAACACTTTTTCTTGTTTATTTTGTAGAAGATTCTTGCTAACTTGCTAAATTGATTAGGCTTAAATTCACAATACTCATGCTCACCCTTCCAGAGTGCTGGAATTATAAGCAGGCACCACTTTTGACTTTTTAAAAATTTTATAATGACATGAAAATGATATCTATTAAGTAGAAATTGCATTTTGGAGTTTGAGGGTGGATTCCCTGCCCCCACCACCACCGCGCGCAAGCTAGCAGCATGTTGCATGACACACTCTTGGGATGCTGGACAAAGGCTGAAAGCCAAGGTTCTCAGTTAATCGCATAAGGAGAAAGAACAACCCAGGCTGTATAGTGTACATTTTTACTAGCCTGTGAAGTCTGATAGGCCACGTACATTATATGCACCTTAACTTATGATATTTTCAACTTATGATGAGCTTATTGAAACTTACCCTACTGTCAGCTGAGAAACACTTATCCTTATTAAATACCTTAAAGAAGTTATTTTGACCCCAGATGTTGATCCAAGACTGTGGTGGGCTGCTGTACAATGCTCCCTCACTCAGTGGCTGAGAATGGATTTCCTTCATCAGCCAGAATAGTTTTTCATTCTCTTTGAATGGAGAAAGAATTGGCTTGAGGTAAGTGTCCATACAGATTCCTAAGCAATGGACATTAGCTAGGGCTATGCTATGGTTTATCTGTACATGTGCCCCCAGAGTCTCATGTGCTCCTGGGTAGGGCTTTGGAGCTGACTGAATCATGGGTCATAGTACTCATCAGTGGAGAGCTTCACTGCTGAATTTATAGCTAAATGTGACTCAAGAGGTGAAGCCTGGTTAGAGGAGGTGGGGCCCTGGGGGGTGTGGCTTGGAAGGGTGCATCTTCCTCCTGATCTCTCTGTTTCCTGTCTCCATGCCATGTCCCTTTGCTATTTTACCCTGCCTTGGATCCAGCTGATTGTGAACTGAAACCTCTACAAACAGAGAGCCAAAATAAAGCTTTGCTCTTTTAAATTGTAGGTGTCCGGTATTATATCTCAGAGCAGGAAAATAATGAAGCCTAGAGGGAGCAAGTCTGGAATACATGATACATGAGATAAATAAAAGTAAGATGAAGTAGTACAGGGATGCATGCACGGGAGGGAAAAGCAAAGTGTGGGGTTGTTCGTGTTTCACATAATGTCTACCACAGCCCATCAGAAAGGAGGTGCCCATCCCTAGGGAAACAGGATACTTCTTTCAGTGAGTGCTAGTAGCCTCTCTACTGGGCCACACAAATAAATGCTTGACTGAATGGACAGCTGTGGTGGCAGATGGGAGGTGATATACAGGCCATTGTCCACACACACACACACACACACACACACACAAAGGGTCTAGCTACTGCCACTGTTGCAATTCTATCCTAATAATGAAGATAGTTGCTTTGTTTTTAATATGGTGTCATTCCTTGAAGAACTTGGATAGCCAGTTGGCATAAACTTTATTGTTATCAGATGTGCTGTCTCTTTCTTTGAATGGAGTAGCATTTCTTTCTTGTTGGATATGCATCTC
This sequence comes from Dinomys branickii, assembly GCA_004027595.1. Lineage (NCBI taxonomy): Eukaryota > Metazoa > Chordata > Mammalia > Rodentia > Dinomyidae > Dinomys > Dinomys branickii. The sequence continues at coordinate 49,236 of PVLD010007683.1, read as the reverse complement.
TTCTAGTTACAGGTTTACTTTCCTGAGCCACCGTGATTACTATGGACTGAGTTGTCTTGTCTCAAATCTATATACTGAAACCACAGACTCAAATGGCACTGTTTTTGGCCATAGGGCTTTTAGGAATAATTAAGGATAAATGAGGTCATAAGGGTGGGGCCAAAATCTAAGAGAGTTGGTGACCTTTTTGCAAGAAAACGTGGTCCCTCCCTTTGTCTGTCCCTCTACCTCCCTTCTCATCTCCCCTCTCCTCCTTCCCTCCGTTTCTACTTCTGTATCTGCAGGATAAAGTGGCCATCTGCAGGCCAGGAAAAGAGCCCTCGCCAGAAGTCAGCTATGGGATCTTTGTCTGGAAATTTTAGCCTCTAGAAATGTAAGAAATTAAATTTATGACTTCTGAGCCACATAATCTATGGTATTTTGTTATAGCAGTAGAGTTTGGCCAACATAGAGTTCTTCCAGAAATAACAAAAGCTCCCCAAATACTTATATACAACAAAACATTATGTTAGATCAAGGAACTCATTTTATAGTAAAGGAGTTGTAGCAGCAGACAGAGAGCCAAGAGCCCATTGATCTTTCCAAAAATTACACCACTGGGAAGTAGCTGACCTGGCAGAATGATGGAATGGCCTATTAAGTGTTCAATTAAAGTACTAGGTATGGAATAACATTCTGCCTGGTTGAAGCATTTTTCCCCATGTGTTATAAATATTCTCTGAATGAAAAATCAATATATGGTGTCATATTTTCATAGTTAAAACGCACAAGTCTAGGAAACAAAACAAAAACAGAAATAAGTTTGGTCTGTTTCCCATCTCATCACGACTCACAATGACACAATTATAGAATCCGTGCTTCTCATCACTGCAATTTCTGCCTGGCTTGATTAGGTCTGATTGCATGTAAGAAGAATGCTTCCACTGATATGAGTTCTATTAATCTTCAGGTATGATTTCCACCTTATCTTAGTCCGTTTGAGCTGCTACAAAAGATGCTCAAGACAGGGTAGTTTATAAAGAACAGAAATTTATTTTCTCGGTGCTGGAGGCTGGAACATTGGAAGTCAAAGCATGGGTACTAGGTGTGATGAAAGCTTTCTTACTGTATCTTCGTATGGTGGAAGACAGAAAGGTAAATGGCTAGCTAGCTGAATGCTCTGTGAACCCTTGTTTCAACAGAGTTTAATTCTGCTGGCAAGTGAGCAGTCCTCAGGGACTAAATCATCTCTTCAAAACGTCACTTCTCAAAACTACCACATTGGAAACTCATGAATTTTGGAGTGGACGAAATCATTCAAATCATAGCACAAATGTTCATTTTAGGGTCCTCATGTTGAAGTATTATCAGAAATGTTAAAATGGTGAGGAAATCTTCCCTGATCATCATGAAAAACTACACATGGTCAGAAAGGAGTGGTATGTGTGAAACTCATGAGCTTCTTGGGGTGTCTAATTGGTTATTTGAAGGGTAGGTCAACAATGAAAAGGCAAACACAGCCATTCCGACCAATGAATCCAAAGAGCTCAAGCTTAGCTCTGGGGTAAAGATCTGAGTCCTGTGCCTGCTTTCCAGCTAGGCCTTCTGCAGCAGCAGCTGAGGAAGAGGGTCATCTAGAATGGGTGGATGAGAGAGAGATGAGGAATAATAATTACACACTGGGGACCCATTGGTGCAGCAGTGATTGTATGGTGTTCTTATGATGTTTTTCTGTTAAATATTTCACTAGAAATATGGACAGTTGCCAGCTTGAAGACTGGATGACATCTTAGTTTTCGTACAGAGCACTAGAATACCCAAGTGGTGTAAAGTGGTGTTTACTTAGACATCATTTGTATCCTGTATCAGTTGGGCTTCTGTCCGTCATCTGCCTACTCTCTCTCCCTCTCATCCATCCATCTGTGCATGTATCTATCTTATACGTATGTATGTATCTGTCTGTCTATCTAGCATCTAACTACACGTCTATCTTTGCAAGTCTGAAATTTTGGAACATGCTGAAATCTTAGCCAGTACTTCTGGTTACCGTCTTCAGGCAACATTCTTTCTCAAAAATTCTAAGTTGTCACTTCTAAAACCTTCCACTAATTTCTTGAGATTCACTCACTTTACCAAAAGTAATTTCTGTTAGTTAAAGTTTTTAATAGTAAATGTTCATGAGATCTAGAGAATATCTTCACAGAAACATTTTGACTGATCTTAGACCAAATAACTGCATATTATTGTCCATCCGACATGCCACAAAAGATCTTTTTTTTCAGTACCAGGGATCAAACTCAGGACCTTGTACTTGCCAGGCAGACGTTTGTTCCACTGAGCTATATCCCCAGCCCCAGAGGGTTGCTCTCTTGTTTTTCTTTACAAGATGCCACAAAAGATTAACCATCACCCCTACCACTTCTTAAACTATGCCTTTGGGAGAGCCCTGGCGATACTGTGGTCAGAAATAAAAAGAGCAAACAATGAACGCTTGCCATGTATTTTTCTTGAGAAACAAAGGTGTCAAGGATAAAAAATAAATCTTTATTACATGGACAGACAAACATTATTTTAGACCAGAGGCTCTAGAATCAGTTTGCAAGAGCTTAAAAGCCAGCTTTGTCACATTGAAGCTGTGAGACTTCAAGAAGGAAGCCAAATTTAGTCTGAACTTTCTTTCTTTTTTCCAAAGGGGATGTAATAGTTCTTGTCTGATTGAGCTTTGTGGAACCTGTATTAATATATATGTGAAGCCCTTATGACAATATATACTGTGTAGTGCATGCTGATTTTTTTCTTGTAGCACTAGTGATGGCATTCCAATTGATGATGATAACAATGATAACTACAGTTAAAATGGAAAGAGGGAAAGTTCTTCAGTAGTTAAAATTCCAGTGAGTAAGGCCAGGTGATGACAGCCACATGGAGCCCTGTGGTTTATGCAACCAGCTGGTAAGATCTTCACAGGAACTGGAAATTCTGAAGAAGGAAGGAGAAATGATTTTCCCTGAAATGCCCAAGGGACAAGGAAGTCACAGATAAATATTTTCACCAATGTTTCTAGAAAACAGATCCTGAGACAGCAGTTTAGTGTTGCACTCCACAGGAAGAAGCGATATGGAGGGATTACTTTTGATTAGTTTTGAAAAAGAGGGATATTCAATTAAACCATGGTCCTAAACACTTTGCATGAGGACTTTCAGACACTATCTTTTCCTGAGTGCTCTCTGTGCCAGGTAGAGGAGATAAATGTACTGAAGAGGCTAAGTAGGTAATGGGTGTCAGGGTGAAAAAAGAGGAAGCGAGAGATACACACGTGTAGGAACACAATGTAATGACACTTTTTTCATTTGTCTTAAATTGTTAGTTACTGTCATTGTATTTTACACCCAAAATTGGGACGGTATTACTTTCCCTTTTTTTTTTGTCCTTTTGAGACAGGACCTCCCTATGCAGTTCAGGCTGGCCTTGAGCTCGTTTTGTAGCCCAGGCTGGTCTCACACTTGCAATGATCCTCCTGCCTCAGCCTTCCAAGTGCTGGGATTACAGGCCTGCGCCACCACGCCTGGCTTTACTTTACATTTAAATCTACTTTTTTCTTCTTTTAATAGTGATTTTAGTACACCATTAAGCATTTTTCACATTTACTGTTTAATCAAGACTACAACATTATGTTATATCAATATTCTAAAATATCTTTAAACTGTTGGGTTTTTTACCATTTAAAATTTATTAAATTACAATAAATAAAATGTACAGTTTATAATCATGATCATACCTACAGCATAGTCTTTTTCAGTAGCTCTGTTTCCAAATATTGAGGTCAAACATTTTTTATTATTTTTCCTTTTTATTGAGCAGATTGAAATATTTCTTTTTTGCTAATTAATGTACTTTTCTTATTTTCATTTGGAGACTTAGTGTAAGTCTTTCATATGTAAAAGGGTTTGTAGCTTACCTTATTAGCCTATCATCCATCATACACAGTAAAACTATCAAATTCTAGGCTGTTATTTTCCTTTAATATTAGCTCTGAACCCTTGGTTTCAGCATGTAATTGTTCATCCAAATCCAGCGGTATTTCACTTGCTAATGTAACTTGTTATTTGCATATTTAGTAGATTCTTTTCCATTCTGTAATTAAGGCAAAAGCAATTTTCAGCATTGAATAAAGGGAATTTTAAAGACATACATTAAAGTTATAATAAATCAGTATGATACTTTCACAAGAAAACACAAGTAGATCCACAAAACTTAATATAAAATCAGAAAAGGAGACTCACACATGGATATTTTAAACTACTAGAGAAAGTTGCATTAGTCAAAACTGCTTATTTACTGAGAAAATAAATTTAATATTCAGTTTACTGTTGAAAAGCTAATTCTAGAGGCAGCTACTATCCAAATGACAATGCTTTTTAAAATTTATGTTATCAGGAGAAATTATAGTGGGATGTAACATAGCTCTAGGACAGTGAAAAAGAAACTTCCTATGCCCCAAATCACAACACTTAAAGACTGATATATTTCACTACCATAACTTTTAAAATTAGAAAAAAACCTATGAATTAATGTTTTACCTCCTCAGTTATATTTTTTTCTTTTTTAACTTCTTGTCAGATTGATGCAGAACTGCTTTTCATTTCCTGTAACATTTGAAAGATACATGTTCTCTTTCCAGTCCTCTTATTACCTCACTTTAATGATTAGAAATACGTGTTTAAAATCATTTTAACAAAAATTATGTATCTCCTCCTGTAACCCTCATGTCATGCAACCTTATTGCACACTTGATCTTTTGATTTCTTTCTTTCACATATATGTGTATATATATTTATATACCTGTATATTTGTATACATCTATACATATGTATATAAATGGGTAAACATATGTGTGCATACATATGTTGTTTGTTTTATCTTGTTTTGTTTTCTGTTCCCTTCATTTTAAAAGTGAGATTCCCCTAGATGTTATATTAGAGGTCAAATGATATGAATGAATTTCCCTTGATCTACTCTTACTTCCAACTCATCATCAGAACTATATTTTCCCACAAGCTGATCAGAAGAGCTGATTAACATGTACAGCATTTAGTTAAATTTGTAATGTTTAGCTGTCATTTGTCATGCTTTTTAAGTTTTATTTTACTTTTCCTTGAAGCATAGTAATTACATATATTTATTTTGGTCCTATGCCATACATGCAAGGATAGAAGAGCATACAAGGTAGCCTACCTCAGTAAAGTGTAGCAGCCCCGAGACTAAAAAGTGTTGTGTACTCCAAGAATAGCTGCAGGTTTTCCTTGATTTTTTTCTCTCAAAAGTACAGTACTTGACTGAAATAAAATAGTCAACTGAAAAATTTCGAGAAATGTATTCCCTTATACAAAGATCCAGTGGCAGAAATCTGAAAATTGTAAGCGGAAAGTTTTGATCTGATTATTGCCAAATATCACTGTACTCCATAAATGTACAAAATTATAAAGAGCAGGTGGTAAACAGAATAGTATGCAACCATGAAAAGGACAACATCCTGTCATTGGTGATAACTGCATGGAACTAGAGATCAAGTTAAGTGAAATTATCCAGGTGTACAGAGACAATTAGCCAAATAGCACAGGTTCACATTTACATGTGGAAATTACAACAGTCACCCTCCAAGAAGAAAGATCATCACAGGTTGAAAAAGGGAAGAAGGGGAGATGAAGAGATGTTAGACCACAGTTACCAAATTACAGCTGAAATTGTGCTTGATAGCACAGTAGGGCGACAATACCCTACAACAATTTGTCAGATATTTCAAAATAACCAGAGAAGGAGAAAGTCCATCTTTTTGTAACACATAGAAAGGACTCATATTTGTAAAGTTGGGAATGCTTATTGTGCTGGTTTGGACATTGCACGCGCACACACATGGGGAATGGTTGTACTCTCACCCGTAAATATGTACAAATGTTGTGCTCAGTGAAAACATTAAAAAAGAAAGATGGTCTTTGCAGATATCTACTTCTCTATATTTAATCTGTGTCTATTTTCTGCCTATGGTTTTTCACCACAAAATGGGGAAGAAAAATGAGGTAATGTCTCTGAATGTGTTAACTAGAATTTGCTGTTTAATAAGAATAGAACAGGCCCTTGGGCATGATGATAAAGCAAAACTTTATTTTTCATATCAGTGAGAAAAAGAAAACAAGACAAACTACTGACTACCAATTGTTGCTTCACTCACTGATACATTCCATAATAGTGATTCGCTCATTAACTCATTCAAAAAGTCACCGAGAGCTAATTATGTGCCAGTCAGCTATTTTAAGAGTAGGAAGCATGCAAGTGAATAATAAAGCCAAATTCAGCCAACAGAACAAACAAAAAAACTCTGGCAGATAATCCCATTGGAGACACAAAAATAAATACAAATTTATACAGCATCAAATATATACTGTGATAGATGGTGTTGGATCTCGGTTTTAAAGTCACAATATGAAGGTGATATTTGACTGAATTCTTGAAAGCGTGAACGGAATAAGCGACAAAACACAGGCCAAGGATCACCAAGCTCGTGGACCTCCTTGCGAGTCTAGATCAAGGGAAACTGAAGGTGAGAAAGAGGGCAAGTGAATCCCACCCGCTCTCCTGAAAACAGACCACAGCGTATGGAGGAAGGCGGCCGACCATTTAGGAGGTAGTTTCAGTCAATCGAGTCAGAAATGAAAGAACAGAAAGGGGAGAAGCGACTGTGCTTTTCAGGCCTCTTGAAAGTACACTCGTAGGGCTGTATAAATTGGAGAACAGCAGAGAACGTGGCTTCAAACATGACCAGCAAGATTTTGAGCTGAGCCAAAGGAATATTTCTATTCACTGAAAGCTGGGAGATTTGGACAGCAACGTGACTGGAACGGAAGTAGAGAGTTTTTCAGTTTGTGGTACTTATTAGACATTGGGTGGGTTGTTGCTACTGTGTCAAAGGCATGAAATGAACAACTGAAAGGAGGAAGGGGTTTTTGGCTGTTTTACTCTCAGCGATTTCAGTCTGTACCGGGCTCCATTGCTTTGAATATGTTGCGAGGGAGAAACATCAGCGAGGAAGAGGGTAGCAAGAGGACTGCTGCTCAACTCATGACAGCCAGAAAACAGAGCGGGAAAGGAAGGACCCGGGAGACATTTCCTGCAGAGGCACGGCCACTTCCTCCAATTAGGCTCCATCTCCCAATAGCCCATTCAAATATAAGCTAATCACAGCAGGTTACTCCACTGATTCACAGAGCCAGTCAGTCACCTCTCTAGGTGTCTCTTAATGCATTCAAATTCAAATTTAAGATGAACCATCACAGATAAAGAAAGCAGACATCAAGCGGGGAGGCAAGAGAATAGGGACAGACAGCAGAGGAGAAATCTGCCCCAGAAATACGAACGGAGGCGTCATTACGGGGTGAGTCAGTGGAAAGCTGAGGATGAGAGAGAAAACCAAAGGACCGCAGAGGAGAGCGCACATACACGTCGTATGACTGCGTCCTAGGGAACCGAGAAAAGAAGACAAGACGTGGGAGAGATGAAGAGGAACCCAGAAAAGACTCAGTCTGAGCGCATATTGGAGAGGTGAGAAACCCAGGAGAGTGTGTTGTTTTGGAAAGCAAGTGAAGAAAGTTCTTTCATGTGCCTCCCACTTTTCACTGTTGCTTAAAACACGGCAACAAGGAACGTTTATTCTTACGCACATCTGTGAGTATTTCCCCAGGGTTGAATTCTCCAGAAGGACAATTGCTATGTGAGACATAAGCACACTGAAAATGTTACAGCTTTGGCCAAACCACCTACCAAAAATGCCATTTGTCACTCTTCAAAGGTGTGTGAGTGCGTTGGTGTACAGTGGTGAGCACTGCTGCCTTCCAAACGTGTGAGAGTATGCACCTCCTTCCCCACACTGTCGTCCTGCCACACTTCCACATCATCCTATCGAACTTTAAAAACTTAGAAGTATCCTAAGCTTATTTTAAGCTTCTTTTATAATAAGTGTGAAAGTTTAAAATCTTTCAGTAAACATACTGACAGTATGTATTTCTCTAGGAAAGCCCAGGCCAAATCATTTTCTCATTATTTTTGCCTTGATTTCTTATTAATATGTACAGGCACTTTTATATTCTGAAAGTAATTTCCATCTTGGCACTTTATTTATGATATCTTTCACCGCAGAGAAAATGAAAATTTTTATGTAGTCAAGCACATCAAAGCTTGTCTAAATGACTTCAGGCTTGTGTTTTACTTATGCTTTTCCAACTCCATGAGTATAAAAATTATCCTGAATTTTCTCCTTAAGATGTTCATAGTCTGCCTTTTTAAATATATTTATCTCTGCAAATTCAAGCAATTCTATAGGCATGTGACGTTAAGTGAAAATTATATTTTTCCAAAGACATAATAGACTTTCACAATAGTGTTCATTAAATCTTTGCTCTGCAAACTTGAAAGTTTTTCTCTACCAACTTAAAAGCTCACTCTAATCATTAGCTGAGCTTCAATATCTTTCACGAGTGTTTTCTGAATTCTCTGTTGTTTGAATGGCATGTATGTATATTCCTACAAACTATACATCTTTTAATGACTATGACTTTGTGATCTGTATATATTTTCATGTCTTCATTTCTTTATACTTTGTAATTGTTGTTTCATGTTTTCTCAATTACTGAACCCATTTTTATTTTTCAAATATATAAAAAAGTGTTTGAGGGTTTTTAGTGAGACTTTTTAATAACTTAATTTGTGAAGTGTGTACATATTTAAAATAATGAATCTTTAAGAAAAAGAGTCTGAATTTTTATTCCTTTGTGTTCTTCAGTAGAATTCTACACTTTTCCTCATACATGTCTTGTTTTAATGTTGGTCTTCTTATACCTGCTTAGCTTAACGTTTTCCACTTAGAATTCAGTGAGCCAGAATATTTTGAAAAAGGGTCAAACTTCATTTAAGAAATTAATCCTCAAATTCTGACTTTCCTACTTGTCTTGGCTGGCATCTCGTGCATGAACACCATGTACCATAATTAAAATGTGCGTTTGAGTGAGTTTTGCTTTTGTTCTCTTCCAACCCAGTCTCTCCTTAATTTGAGGTTGATAGCATAATAAAATAGAACACTAGGTGGCAGAATAAGTTGTCTTTCCTGAACTTGTGCAAATATTTTTTAATAAGAAACATTCATAATCTCATTGAGAAAAACAAAGCATTTTATAGTTCCCAACCCACTAGAATATATTGCAAGTAGTATTGATATTTACAAAATCAATAGAAAACATATCAGTAATCCCTGACTACAAAAAATTGACATAAATTATTATACTTCATTAAATTCCTCATATGAATGCATTATTTTTTTTTCTCCGATTCCTTCCCCTACTCCACTGCAGAGCTGTGGATATTCTGTAGACTTTGATTTTTTAACCTTCTGCTTTATGCTATTAATTTTACTTTTCTCTTTCCAAATAACTTATTTACTCCAGGATGTCAAAACTTCCTTCATGACCTTCGATGTATGCTTACCCTTAAGTCTCAGATTTTTAATAACAGACCAAGATGTCCTACATGCTACCAGAGTCTCTTCCTCTAGAACACATCAATTTTCAGAATTTCATTCTCCAGTATCTGCTTGGCTAATAGTTTTCAAACAGCAACTTGTGTTCCTTTACTGGGTCATGAAATCATTTTATTTAGTAGCATCTGATGATATAAAAAATGAAAAATGAAGTGGTAGAAAAGGATCAGAAGCTGGGGATATAGCTCAGCTGCACAGTGACTGCCTGGCAAGAGCAAGGTCATGAGTTCCCAGTACCACATAAAAAAGGAAGGGAGGGAGGGAGGAAAGAAGGAAGCAAAGAAGGAAGGAAGGAAGGAAGAGAAAAAGAAAGAGAGGAAAGAAAGAAAGAAAGAGAAAGAAAGAAAGAAAGAAAGAGAAAGAAAGAAAGAAAGAAAGAAAGAAAGAAAGAAAGAAAGAAAGAAAGAAAGAAAGAAAGAAAGAAAGAAAGAAAAAAGAGAGAGAGAAAGGAAGATATCAAAACGCACTACTATTATAGCAAGGGCATGAATACCTTCTGGGAGATATTTTGTTGAGATAAATATATTCATCTCCATGAATTTGTATACTGTTTGTGATAAAACTAATGTCTTATTTTTGGTCAAGTTAAAAAATATTTGAAGAAGAAAAGAGAAACCTGCCAGAATATCTCAACTCATATAATGGAGAATCCCAAGTATTCCCTTTTCTGAAATACACCGTGGAACTGCATAGGATATACAGTCAGCATCTTCTCACAAATGATTAGCTCTTTCTCTGGGCTTCTAGGGAAAGGGTCACCAAAAGTCTACCTAGAAGTTGCCCTGAAGTATGAGAAGTCCTCCCTCCATGGAGGCATTTGAATGTCTCAGGTTCTTTCATTGCTTCTGTCTTCCTTAGCTTCCTATTTCCTGCATACTGTCCCCTAAGCCCTGCTCTAAATGATATCCCTGCCTGGCTTTGCATAAAGTCCCACTGATGAAATGCCCAAAATCCAACTGATGTATACTCATAGGTCTTAGTGTCAAGTAAAAGTGAACACTGAAACTCAACTCATTTTTTTGGTCCTAAATCATTTCAGATCTAGACCTTTAATAACATTATCATCTTTCTGCTCAGTAGTATTTAAGTCTCAAAATGAGTAACAGATGCTGATGCATCAATTTGTTATCAGAACCATCTGACTTCAAAGACCAGCTTTATTCCTTCTCTGTGGGTTTTTGTGCAAATTATTCACCCTCCACAATTCTCAGACTACCTCATTCATGAATGGTAGTTACGGTAACACTTAGAGTCATTAGATTAATGCTTTAATGGTTTTAAGCACACATACCATCTTAAGCAAATAGTAAAAATGCAGTTAATGCCAACTGTTGTGTTTAACAATGGGAACAGCTTTAAAGATATCAGGGGAAAGTCCCTAGCCGGCTTTCACTCCCTTTTATTTCCCTATGGAAAATGTGTGATCTAATTGTTTTCTAATTATTATAGTACCCTTAATTACTTGTGTTTACCTTTTATATGAGGTGATTCATTTTTCTTAAAATTTTCTTTACATTCTAGCATGTTAGAATAGAAATGTAAGGGACTGGTGTTATTTCTTTAAAAATGGGCAAAGTATGTATTTACTTTGTTTTTGTAGAGAGGAGATTAATTAAATCCATTTTTCCCATTATGAACCTCATGTTTCCAGTGAAAATGGGAAGAATCAAAGCACAGACAATAGAAAACTATTCCACCAGTGAGCTAGAGTTCCGCTTGCCACCATACGCAGGGTGCTATGGGACACTGAATTAACCTTGTCATTGACAATCTTAAAATATTCTGGTAAGAGTTTACCTTCAAATAGCTTAAAAATATGACTGTTGGGGACCCTTAGCTTGCCCCTGTATCTCTACAACTAATCTAATACCCAGTATAAAGCTCAAAACTATTCACTGAAGGAAGGAATAACTCAGCTGAAAAGATTAAATCTTGACTTTGCCAATTAAGATCCTCACCCTTACCAAGTTATTTCACTCTGGAACTTAACTTTGCTCTTCTCCTGACTGTGCTCCTCAGACCACCTAAGGAATCTGCCGCCCCAGAAAATATGCATTGCGCAAAAGCGTGGGACAGGTGCTCGGCATGCTGTTCATTTCCTTCTCTGAATCACTTAATGGTATAATAAAATTTCCAAACTTTTACACAGATGCTATTAATAGAGGTGATATTGTTTTTGCTAAGGTGATACTTTTGTGGGGTATGTTGTAATTAAAGACTACAATTTAAGAATCACATATCACCAACTTAGCCCTGGAGGGGTTTTAGGCCATGTAATCCTGTGGCTCCACTGTATCAGTGACAAATTGAGGCACACAGATAAGTAACTTGTGCAGATAGCCACGGAAACTAGTAGCTGCAATGGAGTTGCATTCCCAAGTCTGAATTCCCACCATTACGTAAGACTTTTTTCTTCCCCTCTCTCTTTCTCTCCATCTCCTTTGTCCTTTCCCTTCCTTCCCTCCTTTCTCTCTCTCTCTCCCCCTGCCTCCCTCTCTTTATCCACCTGGCAACATTTCAAAGTTACAGTCAGATGATTATTGGCTAAGAGGGAGCCCCCACGGAAGACAAGAAGACAGCAGGCAGAGTTAAGACGCAGCATCTGTTAATGGTTTATTCTCCTGTTAAACATCAGCTAGAGACTTAGGAAGAACCCTGGGGGTGGCCAGAGTTGTGCTGCACACATGCAGCACACGGTGCTCACCCTGGTTTCTCAGGCCCTGGGGCATAGACAGACAAACAGGCAGAAATGTAACACTGAGCAGTTAGTCAGAGGGCACACTGGAAGTATGAGTGAGAAACTGGGCTTGTCATCTAAGCAGTGTCACTGTGGAATCTAAATTGCTTTACTTCAACTGTCACTGGTACCTGAGCTTAATAAATATTTAATCCTTCCATCCATGCAGTATTTAGATATTCCATCAGCGGTTTGTGTTTTCCAAAGTATTTCTTATTTAGTTGGGTTTATATCCTTTATTTGAAACTATATGTCTTAGGCAATATGTTAAAAATATGGTTTGGGTCCTTAAAAACTACTTACTAAGAAAAGGATAATTATTTCTGTTCATTCCAAAATTTATTTTTTCACTTGAACTGAAAGTTTTAATTGAAATGTGCTGTTTATTTAACCAAATCTAGTTTTAGATTATTTCAGAAAACTCTTGGCATCTTGTAAAGAGATGTTTGTTTAAAAAGAGAAACAGAGTAGAAGGGATTTTAATTCTCAAGAATTGAAATTGGCTTTTAAAGTTAACTTTTTAATTAAAAAGGTCAACAAACTACATATTTTAATTGATAAAGATTGGGTGGATAAATGTTGTATCATTTTTCTGCGGATTTTTCAGTTCTGCAGATACTGAAATTTTCCGGATCTAAGAAGGAAATTTATTAGAAATGTTAGTCACTCACTAAATTAATTATGTATTGAGTATTTTGTATTTTCCAAGCCTACACTAGCACTTGTTGCTACTTGTATACTTGCTGAAGAAAGATTTTGTAGCGATATTATTATCCCCATATTCTACATGAACAAATAGAAGCGAAGTGATCCAGGTCACGTACACAGGAAGAAGGCTGGAATTAAATTCAGGGAATTTGGGGCATCTCTTGCTGTTCACCAAGTCAGAGCAAGCTAAGAGTTTTCACATATATGTAAGAGTGAGCACATGCTTGAAGCAGTTAGAGATACTATTTCTCTCATACCGTCTCACACACAGGAAGGTACCACAACAATCAGAAGCAGAAATCTCCTGAGCAACCCTATTGGCTTAGTGTAAGGGTATGTTGATATTTGAATCTTAATCTGTTTGATTCTAAGTCCCATATTTTCATAAATCTCTTAATCCAAGATGTGGGGATATAATTCATGGGGTCTTCTAATATGCATCAGAAAAAAGTAATCATTTTATACTAATATTTTACTAAAAATTGACTTTTCTTAAAAAAAAAAAAATTGACTTTTCTTTAATGATGAATACGACCCCCCAAAATTTCCAGTTATACAGGAAGGCTAAGGCAACTAAAGATGTCCAGCAATGTAAAAGACATTAAGGTTCAGGAGCTGGGTGTGGTGGTGCACACCTGTAATCCCAGCACTTGGGAGGCTGAGACAGGAGGATCGTTGTGAGTTCCAGGCCAGCCTGGGCTACAAAGTGAGTTCAAGACCAGCCTAAACTGCATGGTGAGATCCTGTCTCAAAAAGACATTAAGGTTCAAAATCTCCCTGATTTATCCATATTGCCTGAAAAATCTTATTAAATTCCCAACAGTTGCCTGGCACAGAAGATTCCTAAGTCAACAAGTAAAATGAGCTTGAAGTTCCCCAAGCAAGTTGACGTGTGAATGTCAAATATAAATGTGGCATCTAAAGGCTACAATAGAGGTGGTAAGGCAGGAGAGGAAATTAACCCAGGCCTGGTCAGCTGTTCACAGGGGCAGTGCGAGAGTCCTTTCTGGAAAGAAGGGTAACTGTAGCTACATCTCCCAGGGAAAGGACCCATTCTGCAAACACGGTTCAAAGGATGAGCGATGAGTGAGAAATCTTGGTAAAAACAACAACCTGTGAAAAATGATTAAAATATGAGAGCCAAAGTCCACTTGGCGAACTCAAAACAGTGGTGCAGGATGAGTGAGTGGGGTGAAGTTTGTTTCAGAGAACATTAGAGGTTGAGGTCGCAAGGCCAGCCAGCGGATGGTTATGAAATGTTCTGCCTGGAGATAATGTAGTTTGTGGAAGGAGAGAAAGAGTTTTGAGAAATGTCCATCTCCCCGGCAGGTCAGCAGTGTTGGATCAATGACAGGGGCAGGGTGTTACCTGTGTTAACTACTCCCTAACTGCAGGAGTAGGTTTTGGTCTCAATATCGCCTCGAGTATTTGGTAGTTGATTACTTAGAAGTACAGCAGCGACAGCTGAGGTTGACAGAGATGCCCCAGATTGGGGATCAGTAGGAGCCTTTAGTGTGGGGTCCTGGGCTCTGGAATTTTAACCATATGTTCTGACAGAGCCAGTTTGTTTTCCTTTTGAGAGCAGCTTTCACTACATCCTGTGATAAAGACCAATCCTGTAGGTCACTCAGACCTACAGCTGGGCACAGACCTCTTGGAAACAAGAGGGCTTGCACGTGTCCTCCACATAAAAGGAGGCAGATGAAAAGGCCAGAACTGTGCAGGTCTGCTCTATTAGTTCAGGTCTTTTATACTGCTCTGAGAAGAGTCTCCAGCCTCACACAGAAAAACAGGTGACATTTTCCAATGGCCTTGTGTAGTGTTAGGGAGCAGAGATAACATTTCTTACAACGGTCATAGCACCCTTTCCCTGTGTCAAGCACTATGCCTAACATTCTATAAACATTAGCTCATACTTTCCTCAAAGTAACCCTTGGGGCAGGAATTTGTTTGACTCTTTTACAGCCTAGAAAGCTGTGATATCCAGGCTAAGTGGTTTCTCAGGCTCCTCCTCCAGTGGACCTGCGTGGGGGCCAAGTTTTACACCCAGAGCTGGCTGACTCCAAAGCCAAGGGTCTAAAATCTGGGGGTTTTATGCAGTGGACGGAGCACCTTAGAAGGAGTCAGATGCTCCTTGGATTGAACTTCTTGTTCTGCCATTTATTTGCTATAAAACCTGTGCTGTCATTTAATCTGTCTGCTTCCATGTATCCAAAGTGGGGTAAGTAATAATTATATTTGTTATCTAGATTTGTTGCAGAAGTCAAATGAGTTCATGCACACAGTTTTTAATGTCAAATTCTATGTAAAATTTAGTTATTATGTTTATTTATTTCAAATCTGTTTTCTCACCTGTATGTTCCGGTCCTGCAGAAATGAGGATGCTGAAAGAAACAATTAATATTATCCATAAAGAAGCATTTTATACACTGTAAAGTGCTGCACAAGTGAGGTAATGTGTAAGCTATCACCTTATAATTCTAATATGCTGAGAAGGATTATACTGGTTACTGACAGTTCCTCTGAGACTAGTAATGTGTATCACTATTTAATATTCTTTAACTTTTATTGAGTTCTTTCAATTGCTGTGGCATGTATTTTCCAACTAACTTGGCATAGAACATTCTCCTAGCTGGTTTTCCCTCTTCCATCCCCTCTGCCACTATAAAACACGATGACACCATTATAAAAGTAGCAGCATGTTCTCTACATGACCCGCCCAATTCCGAACCTCATGTATTACATATCCTAAGATCTGCACATGCATTAATACTATAAAAGGGGTTTTGTGAGACAGACAAATACAAACACCATGAGATCACTTCTTCCAGAATATAACAGGATGCAGACTCTTGGAAGAAAATAGTATAAATGTCTTCTTGGAAAATTTTGTCTCTGAGCACAGAACACATTATAAATTTTTCCAAAACCCTCCAATATACAGTACATCAAACAGTGTGCCCTTTCTTTTATTTCCTTTCTCTTCTCTCTCTCTGTCTCTGTCTCTGTCTCTGTCTCTCTCTCTTTCTCAACTGTTCTATTTTCAGAGAAAAGAGGAAAATCTTGGAAGAGCATCCAGTTACTAATGATTCCTAAGCTCCATTTCTTCCTTTGAGGTCATAGTCTCTGCAGAGAGAGCAGGATAAACATTGCTAGGTTCCAATTCAACTTTCTCAGTCAGGTCAATAGTTCAATTTTCAGCCATCTCCACTTGTCTAATAAGATAGTATGACATGCAATAAAAAAAAGAAAATAGAAGGAATGGGTACTATTAAACAATTTTACAAATAATTGTAACATGACAAATGACCGTAGTTCTAAAAGTGTGCTCAATTCCTGACACTATTTGGTGGAAGCTCAGGAAATAATTGTTGAATATATATATACATACAAGAGAGAGGAAGGGGAGAAAAATATGAAAATCCTCCATGAACAATTCAGCAAGTTCAATAGAAGTCTTCTGATCATCCCATTTCTAGAGCGCTGCTGGTGCTGGCAGAAGTGTATCAGGTGTTCCTGGTACAAAGGGATGACTGAGAGGAAGTGGAAGAGCATTCAGCTCAACTTGGGGTTGCTACCTTCATAATACCTTCATACCACCATGCTGCCTCCTGCAGTGAAGAACGTGACCTCTCCAAGCACCAGTTTCCTGATCTGTGAATGAAGACATTGAACTAAATAACCCTTCTGAACAAGTCCACCTCTGCAGTTCTAGTTCTATAGCGAGCACATCACCATTTAAGAACTCTAGATTTAGGAAGAATATTTAGTAAACATTCAAAACAAAATCCTTATTCCAGGAAAAAAATCACCAACACAAACACAATCATATGGTTTCTCCTTCTCAAGAGAAATCTCGTATTTCCTTCAGTGTCTCATCCAAGGGTTGAGCTACATGATTTGCCAGAGAGTCCATGTGCAGAAACACTGCATGTTCACTTGAGAACTCTTAGTCTCATCGTGTTCCCTAGGTAATACATTTTCTCTACTAAAAACCTAAGGGACAGTGATTGTTGATCTTTTTAGAACAATAACTTTCATTTAAGACTGCATATTAATGTCATCTCTCTGTAAGGATATTCACACTCCATTTTCAGAGATTTAGACTTTACTGAGGTGGAGTCTAGACATTTTCACAAAGCTGTTCATTCTACTATGCAATCAGGGTTGAGAAGCCATCCCTTAGTTCTGAAAGTACTTCTTACACTTTAGTCTGGAAACGAACCACTTGGAGATCCTGCTAAAATTAAAGATTCTGAGTCAGTAGGTCTGAGCAGGATGTGACGTTTATACTTCTAATTTCCTACTAAAAATATAGACTGTGGACCACATGTTAGAATACACAATCTCAAATGCCATCTCTGAACGGCAATATTAGTCAGGATTCCTCAGAGAAACAGAAGTGTATCTTACATTACACTGGAACAAGGTAATGACTCCAGGGCAGTGTGAGAAATGTGAAGAGGACACTGGTTCAACCATGTCTTAGTGTTATATGACATAGATAGATAGACCAGAGATAGATACGGCATTTTATTATAAGTAATTTGCCCATATAGATATGGAGGCTAACAATCATAAAGCATGTACTTTGCAAGCTGGAGATGCAGGTGCCCAGCGAGGTAGTTCAAACACAAAAGCCTGCAGGAAAGAACCAGTAGGAGCTGATGGTTCAGAATTCAAAAGCAAAAATAAGCTGCTCTACCAGTTTAAAATAATTAAGCAGCAATAGTCAAACTTTTTGAAATCTTTTGTTGTGGTTTGTGTCTAGATGTCTGCTCAAAGCCTCACGCATTCACGGGGTGGACTTCTAGAAGTTTTTACTTACTTCTGGTCTAGTGCTGGGATTATGGGTGTGGGTGCTACACCCACCCTACGGGGGGCAGCCTGCAGACATCATAAGGGAGGGAAAGAGGCTGCTTGCTGCTGCTCCTCCATTTTTGCTCTTATTGCTTTTGCTGTTTTTTGTCTCCATGAAAGGTTGCCCTCTGCCATGTGCTGCTCTGCCTTGGAGCCAGCCAAGTACGGACTGAAACTTCCACAAACTGTGAGCTAACTAAGCCCTTCCTTCCTTAATGCTGGGGGTCAGGTATTTTGTCCTAGCAACAAATGAAAAGAACCAAGACATCTTTGAAGTGATTGGCTAAGATCGCCTCACATTAAAAAGGGCAGTCTACTGAGTCTGTCTCTTATAAACATTAATCTCACTCTAAAATGCTCTTACAGACACACCCAGAATAATGTTTGGTCAAATGTCTTGACATTCCTTGATCCAACGAATAAACTTAAAGTGAACCATTATACCTATAGAATCAAACAAATGTTGCAATACATTGTACATAAACATACATTTAATATACATCTTAAATTTTTGGAAGTGCTGCACTATAGTAACAATTCTCAAACATTTTGGTCTCTTGAATTCTTTATTCTCTTAAAAATTACTGAGTATATCAAAGTGCTTTTTATATGAATTATATCTATTGCTATTTCCTCTATAAGAAGTGAAACCTAGGACTTTAAAAAACATTAATTAATTTATTTAGTATACAAATAGCTAATTACTTATTAATGTTTCATGTTGTGTGAAAATATGCATATTTTCTAAAACAAAACATCGTGGAAAGAATGGCATTATTATACATTTTTGCAAATTATTTTATGTCTGGCTTAATAGAAAGCTGCTGGCTACTCATACTGGCTTCCGAATTTAATCAGCTGCAATATTGCACAGGTATGTAGCTGATGGAAACCTCAACCCTAGCCTCAGAAGATAATTAAAGTGGGAAAAAGCAAGCAAATAACATCTTGGTATAACCATTAAAAATATGTTAATTCCCGAAGCATCTGTGGAGTCTCTAGTGGTCCCTGGACTGTACTCTGAAACTGCTGTGCTAGACTGCAGTAGGGAATGGACCCAGTTCTCACAATAAAGCCAATCTCAGATGTCACTGCAACCACAGCATAGTTCTATTCAATTTGGAGCCATGAAAGCCCTCTCCAGAGGGTGTTAGCTCTGTTTTTGAGTAGCAAATCACACAATTCACAAGAAGTCTTAAGGGTCAACATTCAGAATACCAGCTGCAAAAGTTTGCTGATCTCTTACTATACACCAAGATTTTTAGCTTCAGTCCTTCGGACATTTTTGCTTAAATCTGTCTTTGTGGTAGAGATATTTTGTGCATTGTAGAATATTGAGGAGAATTCTTGGCTTCTATGCATCAAATATCAAACCTTTTCCCCCATGGGCACAGCCAAAATGTCTCCTCACATCACTGAATGTCCCGTAGAAGGCAAAATTATACCTAGCTAAGAAGCAGTGCGACAGCTTATCAATGGTGAAGAAGCTAAGAGGCTTTGTTTTTTAGCTGAGTTGGTCTTTTATGTGGACAGGGATGACTTTATGAAGTAGGAAAGAGAAAGGGGGATGTATGGAGAGGGAAGACACTGAATCCAGGTTAGATTCTCAAATTTCCAAGGGCTGTCTCTACATGGTCAGAACATGGATAGGGCTGTCCAGAATGGCTTCAAAAGGACTAGCAGCAGGGGTTCTCTAACTCTCAGAGAAAAAACATAAAAATTGGATGTCAAACAAATTATTTTTAACTGCTTATCATGTTAGAGGTATTTCATAAGTTATCTTACAAGTAGCTGTTATTCTACCTAACATTAATGTTCTACTAGTGGGAAACTATAATAAAAGTAGTTGTGCATGTAATATAATGTCCTCATATAATTTAAAATCTCTTTAGTGACAAAGTTTAATCTGACTCCGGGTCCAAGGGCTTTCTATGACTCTCCTTCCATCTTCCCCTCGTCCTGTCCTTTCTTCTTTCTTTCCATGCACCCACCTTTCTGTCTCCCTTTCACTCTTCCTGTTTCCTTTCTGTCTGTTCATGCACTTATCACACATAGCTGGCTACCACGTGGCAGAAGTTATGTATGATGGGAGCACACACTAGAGAGAAGGATGGATATAGTTTTGTTCCCATGGAGCTTTCAGTGTAACAACAAAATGTCAAAATACAATATTATATATCAATTTCTATGATTAAGTAAACATAGGGCCCCAGGATCACATAGCAAGACCATTCATTCCTATCTCATTTCCAAAGCTAGAAGTGCTGCTAGGGATATAGCTCAGTGGCACAAGTGCCTGCCTGGTAACCAAAAGATCCTCAGTTCAGTTCCTGGTACAAAAAAAAAAAAAAGTTAGAAGGAGCTCCCTCTATGAAGTAATATTTAAGCTATTAATTATGAGTACAAATTAGGAAAAAAGAAGGAAATGAATGTTTTAGTTCAAGGGACTACTGAATGTGCAGAATGCCTTTCTCTATTTCCTTCCGTTCTTAAGTAATTCCATATTATTTTATTTTATTTTATTTAATCTTAAATTATTATTATTTTATTTAATCTTAAATTCTAAAGATATTCCTACCCATTTGTTAACATATAATTTCATTAAACCAGATAATATTTATTAAATGTACTTTGTTTCTGAATTTCAATTAAATTGTACCAGAAGGGTCATATGACATGAGGAAGCTTTGAGGGCCTAGATTGAAATTCCAGATACGTAACTGTGTAACTCAGCATTTCTCCCCTGAATTTCCTATTTGTTAAATTTTTTGTTATTTGTAAAAGGAGAATGGGCTCTGGGGAAGGTTGGGAAGATACACATAAAAGCACAGGATCTCATCATTAACCAATCTAATATGCAGTTGGGTCAAAGAATCAGTATGAATACAAAGCAAAAATGTACAGGGAAGAGCAAATAATTCATATTAGGCAGAATCTTGGGATTCCCTACAATATGGTACTGAAAGGAGGATTTGAGCTGCATGATGGTAGGTCTGAAATAACAGAGTTTGTACTGAATTTATACATTTAATAAGCAATTTATCTCATTACAGATTGTCGCTCTTGCTTTATACTGTAGCAAGAGCCAATACTCGCAGGGGAACTCTGTAACATCTGGCAGTATCAATGAAGCATTTATGAATGCAAACATATTATCTGCTGTCATTTTCATAACTGATTCATAGGTATTTTGAATATTTCTGCCATTTCCAAGTATGCCTGGTTGGAATTTGGGTTCCAGAAAGCTGTTTAGCAGATGCAGTAATATGTCTAAGATACAGACACAGAAAAATAAATGTTAGGCTCAATTTAGAAATGCTTCAGGATTTTTCTGACTGTGAAATGTATTTCTCCAACAGCTGTGTGTGCATCAGACAATGAACAGTGGTCACAATAACCAGAGAGGCCCAACGAGATCCAAAGAAGTGCAGCTTGGTGAGGGGGTGCTGATTTGGAACAGGACTGAAATAAATGCCAGTGATGACCTGGAGAAAGAAGTTGGAATCAAGAATCTTTGGGTAACAGCTAACATTTTGTTTTGAAACCCTGTACATTTTTAATATTTTTGCTTTGTTTTGTTTTTGTGTGTGATGTTGGTATTTTGCTATTGCTCCTTTTTACTACGCTCTTTAAAATAAAAATTAAAAAAGAATCTTTAAAGAGGAGACTGCTAGAGGTCTCTGAGTGTCCTGGTCTCTAACACAGGTGAAGGTTCCTGTGGAGAACTCTCAATCAAATGTTTAATACAGAGGGGAGAAATCCAATAATTGCTGATGGTTGCAAGGGAGCTTCTCAAGGAGGCCAGAAAGGCACTTCCTCTCATAAAAAGCCTGGATCCTGGTGGCGAAAGACCCGAGTATGGGACCGGGTTTAGGACTATGAGCTAAAATCTTCTACAAGTCACTTGACTACCAGGCAGTTAACTTTTGTCATCCATACATCAGAATAAAACCAAAGTTGTATTCCTAAAGTTGTTGTTAAGAAAAAATATTATTTTTAAAGACTTCTAGAAATGCTATTACATGAAATATAATATATAAGTTACAGATCAGACATTCTGTCAAAATGTCATTAGCAGTGAGAAAGGATTCATTTGCTTTACCTGTTTATCAGTAGATATGTATCTGTGCTACTTGGAGCTTGTATCATTAAGTTCCAAACTACCTAAATTTGGTCTTAAGCACTTAGAATTTCTTGCTAATAAAATTAAAAGAAAATTTCCACTTGAAAAGAATAATAAGTTCTGAAATAAATTTAAAAAGAAGTATGAATTGGTAATAGCACACCGATGTTGAGATTGGCTCGACCGCAGAGTTACAATTGTCTAATACTCAGCTCTGCCCCAAAGTGTGGTTGAGAATTTGAAGTTTCTTCCTTATAGAGAAAGGAGAAAACTGGGGTTTGGAAAGTATTTAAAATTGACTTACAGAAGAGTTTTCAATTGCAGAGAGTGCAATGCCCTATGAAGAGTCTGGAACCACAGTTTGGGGCTTGTATCAGTCAGGATTTACTAGGGAAACATTTAACACAAGATATACAAATGTATAACAAATTACCTATTTGGCTTACAATGGTCAGCTATAGCGTTAGATAAGGAAGTGTGCAGAGGGTGTCTGCACACTGGAGATTGAAGAGCCCAGCCCTGGGGCCTGGAACTCACCAGAGTGTCCGTGCAAGTCTGTATCAAGGGCTCTTAAGTCTGCGATGAGATGCTGATGAATCTATGATGAAGGCCGGAGAGCCAACGCCAGAATGCTGAGGAGCCCCAGGTAGAAGCTGAAGAGTCTGCACCAGAAGCCAGGAGACAACCAAGCTGAAGGTGAAGACTGAAGCTCCTCCGAAGAACTTGCAGCCAGTCCTTTCTCAATTTCTTTTTATAGTCTACCAGCTCTGGGGAGGTGGGGGAGTGGTCCTCTATACCCACACCCTCTGCATGACTTTTTCTTGCACAGGCTTAGAATGAATACAAATAAGCACCCCAGCTCCCTTTTGAGTCACGTGGTTAACCTTCTAAACTTCCCAAATTAACATAACAAACAACATCCCACAAGGGTAAGGGCATGTCCTTTTTACCCCAAGATTTACAACTGCTGAGTTACTTAGCCAAACCTCTAGACTTGCCAAGTTGACACAATGTATCAACCATAACAGGGCCATGTTCTTTTCCTCTTGAAATTAAATATCATGTAATAGATATGAGACAAATGGTATGATTTTTTAAAGGTTTTATATACATAGTCAAACTGCTCACTAAAATGTGAATCTGTTAAATTCTCATTAGCAATCCTAAGGAATATCTACTTTGTCATTATTTTGCCAATCTGGGATATTAAAAGCTTTCTTTAAATTGTAAAAAATCCACAAGATTATATGTGATATCTAACTATTATATTTTGTATGGTTATGAAAATATAAAATGTAGGGCTTTTGATCCTCAGATTTGCTCAAGGCTGTAAGTGAAATTATTTAATAAATGATTATGCTCTTTCTTCTTTCACAAGATATTCATAATTTCTTCACAAGTGGTGAGAATGTGCTTAAATTCATGTATCATGATTATTACGTATTTAAATCGACAGTGCCTCCCAACTTAATAGGAAAAGATTATAAGAAATAAATGATTTTACCTCCTTTCATCCGTAGACACTTAAATAATATTTGTATAAATCATTTAAACAATAAATTTATAAGAAAGAAAAAGAGATAGACTTAGGCTATCTACATAAATGAATTTGTTGAAGGTGGGTAGTTTGATGAAGTGGTAATCTCAAGCTGGATTTAAAGCCCAGAACTTTTTAAAATCAAGATACCAATAATATATTAAAATGAAGCAATTTTAAGAAAATACAAGACGCAGAAAAAGTAACAACACAAACAGCTAACTGCTTATAATGAATGATCAATATAGAAGGTCCAACCTGAGCAGTAAGGCATGAAGAAGAAATGAGATCAGAGAAAGTCAAATCATCCCTTTCGGTTGTCAGCATGATTTTATACATAGACAGGCTGAGGCAGGAGGATTGTTGCAAGTTTGAGACCAGCCTGGGCTACAAATTGAGCTCAAGGACAGCCTGAACTGCACAGCGAGATCCGGGTTCAAAAAGACAAAAAAATTAGAAAATTAAAAAATTAAAAAAGAAACTACCACCTTGAAGTTAAAATGAGAAGTGACTCTTATTTCCCCAGAGTCTATCAGTTAGTTCTTGGCAATGGTTGCGGACATGCTTTTGAAACTTGATTAAGCATATGATTCTAGAGAAGCCTGGAGATGTTCTGGTCCCTGTCCTCAAAGGTACTTGGACCCAGTCTCAAGAATTTGTGTATCTAACAAGTTCTCAGGAGAGGCTGATTCCAGCAGCTCATAGACCATACTCTTTTGCATCCCTTGGTTTGGGCAACAACCAGCTGTTAATTATTGAGCGCTTTCAGTGTGAGAGAAACGACAGGTCGAGACAGAGTCTGCCACAAAAGAATCAGATGATTTCTATTTACAGCTAGAATTCAGGGATAAACAAGAAGCCGTTTTTATTTTCTGCAGGTCCCAGTTTATTGACACTGGTCACCCAGACTGATACGGATCACAGCTGTCTGTCTCCACTAGATGATTAATCAGTGCACGTGGTGATGAACACAGAAAACAAATCTCAGTCCAGATACGGAAAGTCTTTGATGCTCCTCTGAAGGAATTTGCATGCACTCTTGTGTGCTGCAGGTAAAACAGCGTTTCTGAAAAGGGGAGTGACAGTGACAGTTTCTTGGCGCACAGACAGCAATCTGTGGTAGCTGCTTGCAGGGTGATAATGAACGAAGACAAGGCAGCTGGACAAGAGGCCCCTGGACTGGTCCAGCAGGAAGTAACGGGAGGGCCCGGTGCGGTGGCGCTCGTGTGTGATTTCAGCTACTTGGGAGGTCGAGGTGGGAGGACTACAAGCTTGGGGCCAGCCTGGGCAAGTTAGCAAGACCTCTTCTGAAAATAGAAAGGACTTAGGGAGTAGCCTAGTAGAGCAAATTAAAGTCCTTGGGTTTAACAGGAGAAAGCATTTTATAACACACACACACACGCGCACACACACAAACACACACACATTTTCTAAAAGAAGTAATAAGAATATAAGGGAGACTCAAGTTATGATTTAATGCAAATAGGTAACCCCAATCGGCCAGAGCAGTACATTTCCTGGAGTGTCCCTCGCCTCAGACTGCTGTGGATTATAAGGCCCTATGAAGGCCTCATAAACCATCCATTGGCTCTTGCTGAATGAAGAGAGGAATCACATCTGTTTTATTTGCTGATGTATCCCCAGCACATAATAAAGTTCCTGGCACTGTGTAGGTGCTAAATAAATATATATTTATTGCCAAGCTGAGAAAGGCTATAGGTAATCACATAAATTTATCCCTTCATTATTTCTTCATAAACACAAAATGTGAGGGCAAAAGAATTGACTAGACTCAGGCATCTGGTTACCAGTAAAACTAGAACCAAAACCCATGTGTCTTAATTTCCAGTCCAGTGCTTTTTAACATCACAGCAAGCCGTGTTGTCAGGCTTCTATTTTTGTGTTCTGGGTAATGAGCTACTTCTTCATGATCTCATTGTTTCTGTTTATCTGCCACATGCTGTGGGCTAGTAGACAGCAGCTCATCTAAGTCACCTTCTTCCCGCCAATGCCATCCTTCACTAAGACAATAAAGTGAGTTTTTCTCTAGTTTATATCTCATTTCAAGTGGTTTGTTTTTCTCAGTTTGGTATTGTGCAAACTCAATTTGGTATTGGATAGCAACTGAATTCCACAAGACTTTCAAATGGAGAGGGCGAAAAAGGAGTTTTAACAAGCAGTGACTGCTGAGAGATATTGAATCCTCAAACCACATCTTCCTTTGAAAAACACACCGCATGGAAAATATACCAGGGTGTCCTGGCCAAACTTTGTAAGACATCTGTCTGCTGTGAATGTTCCTGGCTGTGTCTCCAGTGAAGTCCTACAGTAAACACATTGTCTTGGCCTCGGACTGTGTGTGCCGCAGAAAGTAAAGAGGAAAGATGCGGTAGGACTAGAACTTCTGCGGATGGTTGGTTAGGCTCCTACTACTCAGATCTCTATCTTTGTGATGTTTGGTTCTGTCAATGTTTTACAGTAATGTAGAACATCTTGTGCCTGACACAGGGAAAACCACTGCACTAAGTCCTCCATGCTGGTTAATATTCACAGGTTACATATGTCCTCAAAGCCACTCTAACTCTTTGAGTTCTTTACTTTATATATAAAGTCAAAGCAAAACAAACCAGAGCAAAACAATAACAAAAATCATCAGTACTTTATGGATTCCTGTAGAGCAGTGAGAAGAAAATATTTATGAAAGGCCTGGAAATCGTATATCTACCATTTGCTGAGAAAAGTCAGTGTCCACCTGGATCATAGCTACATAGTTTTATAACCATATAGTGGAGGAGAAGGCACGAGAGGCTTGTTAACAGAATACCCCAGGCCATCTAGGGAGACCAACTTCTACATTTATATTTCCTTCAAATAAGACAAGGTTTCTTTATTGAGTGCTCAGCCTATGCTAGGAACATTTAGTGTGTTAATATCAGTACAAAATTCATGAAACATGCATGTGAAAACCAGTGTTCTAACAGGTAAATTACCTTATCTATTTATTTCTGCTTTGTGGGGGTGTGTGGCACCTGGGATTGAAACCAGGGCCCTCACCCTGAGCCATATCCCCGATCCTTTTTATTTTTTATTTTGAGACTTGGTCTAGTTAGGTTGCTAAGTTCCCTTGGCTGGGCTTGGATTTTTAATCTTCTTATCTCCCTTTCTCAGCCTTGCAGAGGCTAGGGTTAAAGGCCTGGGCCACCACACCCAGCTTGGTTCCTTCTTCTGGATTCACTGAATGCTTTACCATTATGAAATGGCCTTCACTGTCCCTGGTAACATTTTCTGCTGTAAAATCTAATTTGTTTTATTTTACTGTAGCCATTCCAGCTTTTTAAAAAAGTGGCCCTATTAGTGTTTCGCATCTTTTTTTATTATTTTATTTTAACCTGGGTCTTTATAGTTAAAGTTGCTTTATTTTAACAGCATGTAATATGCCCTAACTTTTTTATTCATTGACTGTCTCATTTGTAACTTTTAGACCAATGATGTTTAATGTAATGATTGATATCTTCCATCTTCCTTTCTGCATCATATTTGTCTCAACTGTTCCTTGTCTCCTTCTTCATTTTTACTTGCTTATGTTAGTATTTAAGCTGATTCCATTCTGTATCTTTCGTTGGCCTATTAGCTGCAAATCTTTCTGTTGTTATGGTATGCATTTGCATAATATTCTATACTTTCAAATGATAATATACCACTTCATACATAAGAAACTTACAATGTATTAGTCAACTACCTATTGTAGGGACAAAATACCCAATACCTGAAAATTAAAGGAGAAAAGGGTGTTTTTAGGCTTTCAGTGTCTGAGGGTTCAGTCTGTGGTTAGCTGGCTCTGAAGCAGAAAAGGCGTGGTGGAAACGCCTGGTAAAGGAAAGCTACTGAACCCACCGCAGCCAGGAGGGGGAGAAAAAGGAAGGAGATGGGGACATGAATATACCCTTTAGGCTATTCCCTCAGTGGCTCATCTCTCAGACCAGACCCCACATCCTAACAGTACACTAAGGTGTGTGTTCATCAAGGACACAACCCACTGATAAATACTGTTCTCTCTTTCATGCTCCAGAAACCTTCCAAAAAGGGCACCTCTTCCAAGTCAAACACATGCGACTTCTAAAGGACATTTTAGTACTGTATTATAGCAGTGTATTTTTGGCTCTTTTCTTCTGGTATTTGTATAATTCTTGCACGATTAATATATATGTTCTTTATGCATATATTATAAAATGAATGCAGTGCTGCAATTGTATCATTTTTATTTAAATGGGCAATTATTATTAAATGGATTTAAATGGAAACTTTACACAATCTCACATATTTAACTGACATATTTACAATTTTCAATCCTCGCAGTCCCTTGTTTTCCTTTGTTATATTACCTTCTGCCTGAAGAATTTACTATAATATTTCTTATACTGGTCTTCAAATAATATATTTTTCAGCTTTCTATGTATTTCCAAAAGTTCTTATTTTGCCTTTAGTTTTGAAAGGCACTTCAGTGTTTATCATTTTCTAAGTTGGGATTTTAAAAAATATTTTAATGATGTTCTGTCATTACCTTCCCCTTGCATTTCTCCCCACAAGAATTCTCTTGTTGCCCTTGTCCTCCTCTGTTCACAGAAGGGTATTTTTATTTATCTGTTTTAAGATTTGTCTCTTTATTACTAGATTGAATAATTTCATTATTGTATGTCTATCTTGGTATACATAGTTTTCTTACTGGCTCTTGTGCTTAACATTTGTGTAGTTTAATGAATCTGTAAGTTTGAATTTTTCATTAACTATAGCAAAAGCTCAGTCAGTCCCTCAGAAGTATTTTTTATCCTCTCTCCTCCTTCCAGGACTCAAGTTATGTGTACATTTGCTTTTCTGACATTCTCCGCAGGTTCCTGTTGCTGTAGCCATTTTTCACATTTTTTTCTTCGTACTTTTATCTTGGTAGTCTCTGTCTTTCTCCCTTAATTCATTAACCTTTCCTTCTGCCATATATAACCTGTCATTAAATAAAGCAAAGTATTTCCCAGATATTGTTATTTTTATCTCTAGAATCTCAATTCCAGTCTTTAAAAAGTATTTTCAATGTCTCTACTTCATAGGATCAATGCTTACTTTAGCTTTCTTAACATTTCAAATATGGTTATGCTAACTGTTATTATTACCTTATCCAGTAAACCTAAAATATGTGTTAGTTTAGGCTTAGATGTAGTTGATGGCTCTTTCTCTTTATCATTGTTTGTATATAGTTTTTCTTTTGCATGCTAGAAGATGTTTTTATTAGATGCCAGACATTGTAAGTCTTACATCATTGGATGCTTGATAGGCATTCAGCTGCATTCTGAGGAGAGGGTATGTTCCAAGTTGTAGCCATTAGTACTTCAAAATGTGACCATTCTGGGAAGCAGGGCCATCGCCATGGTTAAGGTGAGGTCATATCAGAGTCTGCGAGGTCCCAAAGCAAAATTACTGGTGTCTTTATCAAAAGGGGAGGTTTAGAAACAGAGGAGGAAGGGCCCAGAGTGCACACACACACACAGAGTTCCTTATGGCGGGAGATTGGAATGCTGCCTCTCAAGCTGAGGAACACCTGTCTCTGCCAGAAGCCAAGAGACAGATAAGGACCAGTCCTTCCCTACAACTTCAGTGGAAGCATAGCCTTGTTGTCCCCTCAGTGTCAGACCTCTGACCTCCTAAACCGTAAGACAATACACTTCTGTTATTTTAAGCCTGGTTTTGGTATTTGTTGCACCATTCCTAGGTAGCACCTGCAGTGCTGGATGCTTGCATTCTGATGAAGATTTTTGCCTTTTGTCCTAAGCTACATTTAAATTTCCCAGAAGCTGTTTGATCTTTTTTGGTCTTGCTTTTAAACTTTCCTTAACTGGGGATAGAGTTGCATTTATTCATACTGTACCCCACTACTGAGATAAAACCCTTCTTCTAAGCACTCTGCCTCATGCTAAATAAATTAGGAATTTTTCCCAGTCTATGTAGGAAGAAGCAATCTTTCTGGCCATCTATGTGTTCCAAGTACTGTTATTCTAATTCCCTTAGGTGGTTATTTCTTTGCTGCAGGTAATTTCCTCTTAATTTTCCATTTATCAAACCCAGGTGGATGTCTGAGAAAGGCTGAGTTGTCTGTTGTCATCTGAGTGTGCTCTCCGGCACTCTGCCACATGAGTGCTGTTTTCTTTCTCTCCCCTGATTCTCCTCAGTCCTTAAGTCTGTGAGCTCCTCCTGGGTTTCCCCTTCCTAAGCCAAAGGCAGGAACCCTCCGGAAGCAGTAAAGCCACCTCTAGTGCATCTGCTAAGCCTTACTTGGTTTCTCAGACCACTTTGCTCCTGTTGCCAAGACAATTGTTTCACATAATCTCTACTGTGTCCAGATTTTCGGTAGTTTCAAATGTGAATGGTACAGGGGCTGAGATAAATGCAGATCCCATAAAGCTACTGGCCAGAAAGAGAAGTTC
Organism: Dinomys branickii; assembly: GCA_004027595.1. Taxonomy (NCBI): domain Eukaryota; kingdom Metazoa; phylum Chordata; class Mammalia; order Rodentia; family Dinomyidae; genus Dinomys; species Dinomys branickii. The sequence continues at coordinate 19,239 of PVLD010007683.1, read as the reverse complement.
TATTTGTGTGTGTGTGTGTGTGTGTGTGTGTGTGTGTGTGTGTGTGATATCCATTTCCACTGGAAAGGCTTAGAAACAACAATATAAAAAGCAATAAGCACCTCTTTATGTAGACTATAATCTTTTCATATACTTTCCATTTACTGGAAAGCAGGGCTTGAAACATGTCTGATACAGAACTAGAGCAGAAATACACCATTTAACATGAACTTGAAATATCCTGCCTTATAAGGCAGCAAGGAGGCTATGCATAGTAGGTTTATACTCAAAATATACTTGAGTCCAGCCAAATTAGAAAGAGAAACTTATGCAATGTTAACTTCAGCAGCACAGAAATGTTTATGCCTGTGATTTAATAATTATCATCACTGTTGAAATGCATTAGTTACTCTTGTCAAACAAATGATGTCGTTATTACAGGAGTGAAAATGAAATGAAACTGAAAGGGAATGAAGCGATGTGTTTGCTTTACCTTTCCCGTCGAAGTGCACAGCTGCATCCCTGAAGCTGAAGGGAAATTTCTTTTACAGAACTAGCATTTTACTCATAAATGAAGGGGCAATGAATATTAATATCCCAGTTTTGCACTCCTTAATAAATTAATGGGAATCTATTTGCATTATTAATCACTGCTAACATTACAAAATAGCAGCTAAGACATTCTATGTCTGCTGATGGAGGAATTAACAATATTGGAGTCTTGTAAATAAATTAAATATGAACCTCATTAAGTCTGTGAATCTAATCATTTCAGAAAACATTTCAAAACAAACCAAAATAAACAAGCAAATCAGCAAAACTCATACTGTGGGAAATCCTATCTAATCAGTAATATGGGTTTTTCAGTGAATTAAAAAGTGCAAGCCAAGCATGTGGTGGCACGTGCTGCAGTCCGGGCACACCAAAGGCTGCCGTCTAAGAATCACTGGCACCAAGAAGTTTGAGTGAGCCTGGGTTATATAGCAAGACCCCATCTCAAGAAAGTACAAAAACTATAGTGTTAAGAAATGTACACTTTGTTATAAAGCCATAAAAAAGAACCTATGCATGGTTATCATATGGAAAAAGATGGTGGTCACTTGTCCCATGTTTACTTTTACAGAAAAGTTGTTTCTGACTTGCGTGTTGGCTCTGAAGTCTCGCTCTACTGTTAGCCATGTATGTCTGTCACGTACTCTTTTTGTTTCCTATAACATTTTATGGTAAAAGTAGTTTGGAAAAAGAATACACACCAATGACAGCAAAACAAAGCAAGAAAGTGAATATTTATTAGAATGAGAAAATAAAATGTTCATTAATTTTAGAATACACACTAATGACAGCAAAACAAAGCAAGAAAGTGAATATTTATTAGAATGAGAAAATAAAATGTTCATTAATTTTAGAATACATACTAATGACAGCAAAACAAAGCAAGAAAGTGAATATTTATTAGAATGAGAAAATAAAGTGTTCATTAATTTTAAACTTTTAAAACTTGGAATTAACCCAAATGTCACAAAGTTCACAAAATAGTGTGGCGTTCTTTATCACCTAACTCAGACACACCTCTACCATCCATTTTATAGCAACACTTTTGGCTTCATACAGTATTACCTCTCATATTTTATAGTACCATTTTCTCTATATGATAAAAGGTAATCCAGTATTTGCTGTAACAGGATAGATCAAAGTATTTTCATTCTTCAGCTTCAAAAGTTTCTTTCAACTCTGCAATTCAATACAGATATGGCCTATATAACAGAACCCCCCAGTGCTTTTAAAATTGCCTGGTATGGTGTCCTAGGTTGTATGACTGATCAGATAATTACTGCACTACGTAAAAACTGACTTACTGAGGGAAGTGAGTAAGAGATTTGTCACTGGCACATTTCTAAGATGATTTTGCATGCTATCTCATCTGGACAGATGTGTCAGGACAGAGCGAGGCAGACACGCTCTGCTGTGCTCCCCTGGTTGGGATGAGAAGCATCAACATTCACACAGCTGCGCTTGCTGCAGACTCCTCCACGGCATGCAGATGTTAGGATAGATTCCTAATCAGATCCTGGAAGAAAGGTGATATTTATAATGGCATATCTTACAATAACAAACATATTTCAGTGAGATGAGATCTTCCTTTTGATTAGGAACTAGTGAGAACTTATGTCTGTTTACAGTTTTCAGAGCTGATATTTGGAAGAATTCCTACACGGCGTTGTCTGGATCAGTGCAGTTCAAGCCTTGTATTTTCTTTCCACTTCCCCTTATTTCATGTGGTGGCTCCTATAAGACTCACTTTTGGGACAGTATGACCTCTGGCCCTGAGTCTTCCTGGCTTGTACTGGATGGACACAGTGACCAACAGAGGATTCCTGAAAAACAGAGGAAGTTAGCAACAACTAACTTCAAGCTTACAGAAAGGTTTCAAAAATAAAAATGGTGAAACAATCAAAATAGCTTCTTTTTTATAGTAATGGGGGGACTTACCCCAGTGCCTTTACAGTGAGCTATATCTCCAGCCTTTTTCTGTTTGTTTCTTTGTTTATTTTAGTGTTCAAAGAGGGTCTCACTATAGTACTAAGTTCCTCAGCTGCATGGAACTTGGCCTCACCGTCTCAAGTGCTGGAATCACAGGCGTGTGCCAGCATGTGTGTATTAATACAGCTTTTATGTCCTTTCCCAGATTCACTTATTAGAACAAGTTTATCTCCTTTGTTTTATTATTTTGTGTGTGTTCTCTCTTGCTATGTACTCATTTATTATCACATGGATTCCAAAAGTTGTATTTATTCAGTGGTTTTTAATTAATTCACATATTAATCATTTCAGTCATCAAATATATGCAATGGAGAGCACCTTCAAGCTAATATCTATGTCCTCGTCAATACCCCTCTACTTATTTGAGCACTTTATTTTCTGGATCGACAAGGTTTTTGGCAAGGTCTCTAAATCTGCCTCCGTCCTGCTTTATTCTCTAATTCCAAAAAGCCCCAAAATGCCTTTAGTGGAGATAGCGAATATATTTTTTGTAGTAACTATTTTATTTGACTTTTGCAAAAGTGTCAGTGTCTTGAAGATTCAGGGGAAAATACAACAAAATTATACCTTTTTCCCAGAAGCAGTGGACTAAATGATTTTCAAAGAACCATTTTTGTTCTAATACACTCAACCGTTTTATAATTTTTAAGAGAGTTCATTTAAGAATGTCCACTGCTCACTTCCCTCTAAAGTAGGCGATTTATAACAGCACAGTAACACACAGCTTTTGTCAGAGCTCCAGCCAAAATTCTCTCCCTTTGCCAGCCAATTCTGATTATGAAAGAAGGCTGGGCTAGGCATGTGGTAGTGAGTGTGGACTTGTCCAGACGAAATCAGAAATGGAATTACAAGGCAGCTCCTGGTGTGAAACAATGAATAGAGCAAGGACTGTTTCCAGCTCTTTTAAGACAAATTTCTGTTTAATTCTAGATTAGGAAGAAATGTCAATTTCCCAAAGAAATGTACTCATTAGTCTTTAAAATAATAATAGCAACAATAGTGGAAAGATACTCTGGACCAAGTATATTCAATTGAAATGTTCATATTCTTTATTAACAAAAATAAGAGGTGTAATCAAAATATGCTGTGAATGTTTAAATTTTAAAAGTTTGAGTGTGACTCATTGCTCTTAATTCCCTCAGAAAACTTCCCTTGCTTCAAGCACACTGTTCCCATTGTTCCTGCCACTTTCTGAAGCAGTTCTGGAATTCTTCTTTCAGGAGTGTCTTTTCAAGGTGTGATTAAAGAAAAAAAACAGGGTGACTATGGTGGAGTGCCATGTAAAAGACAGGCACGCTCATAAAAATATTAAAATGTGCCCATTGTTAATTCCCTGCTATCTTCTGTATAATTGTGTATTTCCTTCACTGTTTTTGAGATAACTGAGCAACAAATATGAAGATGATATTATGTAAAACAGCATTCATTGTCAATCTTCTAGTATCTTCCTCATAATTTGTGTATTTCCTTATTGTTTTTGTTATTCATGTTTATGTTCTTTTATCTTTAAAATAAAAAAAGCTTCATCTACTTTATTCACCAAATATGTCACCAAGCAACTCCTTGATCTTCCCAAAAGTTAAAACAATCATGAAAAGTAAACATTTTAAATCAAGTCAGGACACGATAGGAAGATACAATAGTACAGCTAAAGATGCTCATGGAAGAAAACTTTGGAACTACTTTAGGAAGTGCCAAGAATACTGGGAAAAGGGTGTTCAAAGTGAGGGGCTTGTATTTTTGAGAAGATTCATGGCAATGTCTCTTTTACCATGTATTTTTATTTAAACATATGCATGATTTTCAGTGACACCTTATAAATATTAGATATTTAAATAGTTATAGCGCTTGTTCTGAAGCTCACGTAAAAATAATCTTATGAGCAAAAATAGTGTATAAACTTCTAGTTAGTCAGAGAAATTACCAGAGTGGAATTTGGAAGACAAATTCAAACTTCATTTCTGTTAGCAATGTTTCCTGACCTCTCCAGGGCATGGGTAAATATATGTTAAAAGAAGGAATTAAACTATGTCTCACTGTTTTCCTCTACTGTTTATTACTTAGTTTCATTTATTTCTAGTCTAATATTTATTATATTGCTCCTTCTGTTAACTTTGGGATTAGTTTGTCCTTTTTCAGGTTTCTTGAGGTATAATTTGTTTATTTAAGGTGTAATTTGCCTTCTTCTTTCTTAATATAGGCATCGACCACTATAAACTTACCTCCTACTACTGCTTTTACTCTACCACAAGTATTGGTACATGTATTTCCACTTCCCCTTTTCTAAAGATACTGTTTTATTTCTTCTTTTTATTTCTTTTATGATTTAGTGAAGTGTGTGATAATTGCTAAGAACTTCAGCTGGAATAAAATTTTTATTCTTTTGTCCACTCCCTTCCCATCTTTGCTATTGATGCAACATCTTCCATCACTTATGTCATGTATCCATTAATGAATTATTATTGCTATAATTATTTTAATGGTTTTGTCATTCAAATTTTATTCTAGAATTAAAAGTGATTTAGTCACCAACAGTGCAGTTTTACAACATTATTAATTTGCCTGTATTGTGAAGTTTACAGTGAGTCACGTCTTTTCAAGTTATTACTTCATACCCTTTTATTTTAGCTTGAAGGTCTTCCCTTTAGCTTGTTTTGCCCCTGGAAGGTAGTTAACATGGTGATGAACTCTCTCATCTTTTTGGTCTGGCAATATCATTATCGCTCCTTCTCCTGTAAAGGACAGCTTTTCTAGGAGCAGTGTTCTTGTTTGGCTCTGCTTTCCTATATGAACTTTTAATATATGAACCCTGGTATGTCAAGTTTCTGTTAAGAAGTTTACTGATAACCTTATGGGTTTTTCCTTGTTTTTGACAAGCTTCTTTTCTTTTGCTATTTTCAAGATTGTATCTTGTCTTTGACTTTTTACAATTTTAATTATAATGTTTTTTAGGAAATTCACTTTTGGGTCATTCTTTAGGTATCTTTGTGTTTCCTGAATCTGGGAGTCTATAACCCCACAAGACTTGTTTTTTTCTCACTATTGTTTCTCTTTAAATGATACTTTTCCCCCTTCTCTCCTTGTTTTGTTCTGGAATTTAGTATTTGCTACATTGATGTTGGCTCATAGGTCCCTTATGCTTTCTTTGCACTTTTTCATTGTTTATTTCTTTTCTGTTGCTCTCATTAGCTAACTTCAGATGATTTGAATTTGAAGTCATCAATTCTTTCTTCTGCATTATCAAGTCTTGTATTGAAACTCTTTATTCTTTTTTTTTTCAATTCTTTTAGTGTATTCTCCAGCTCCAAGATTCTTGTTCTTTTTAACAATTTCTATTTTTAATTCAACTTTCATTTTGCTTACACATTGCTTTTCCAAATTTTTCACAGTGGCTTTTCTGTATTCTGTTCTGTCTCACTGAGTTTCTTTAAGATAATTCTTTCAAATGCTTTGTGAGGCAATCTGTAGATTTTCGGGCAGGGGAATGGTGTGTGGAGATTCACTAGTTTCTTTGGTAATGTCATGCTGGGCTGATTCTTTGTTCCCCACATAGCTTTGCATTGGTGCCTCTGAAATGAAATGCCAGCACCGTTTTCAGTCTTTATAGCATAATTCAATACGTAAGGCCTTCTTCTTTCGGCTTTCTGGGCTGATTAGATTATCACCAATACTGAAGTCCAGTAGCATCGGAACCAGATCAAGTGGCTATTTCTGGGACTGCAGTCAGTGTCTGTGAGTGCTGGAGTTACTGCTAAGGATTTAACTGGACATGACACCCTGTGTGGTCTCTGGGAAAACCCAGTTGCCTCTAGGAGACTGGTTTGCAGACATGGTGCTTGTTCATAGTTAGCCCTCCAGATGGAATGCATACAGATGTGGTTCTTTCCTCATCCATAGGAATGGAAAGGGATCACTGAGGTAGATGGTAGACCATGACTACCTCCGTTACTTTTCTCATTTCTGAGAGAAAATACCTAATACCCCAAGTTAAGGCAGAAAAGGTTTATTTAGCTCCCAGTTTGTAGAGGTTTCAAAAGGCAAAAGATTTATACAATCTGAAGAGAAACCAGAGTATTGTATAGGTTTAAGTCCATAATTGGCTGGCTCCAAGGCAAGGTGGCTTGGAAGAGGGGTATCAAAGAGATGAACTAATTTATAGCAAGTAGAAGACAGAAAATGCAAGCAAGCAAGGGACTTTAACTGCATCTTTCAGCCCCTTTTACCTTATCCAGGCTACTCAGGGTGGGAAGCACTCACCCCCTTAATCCTAGTGCCCTTCAACCTAGCATTGCACCATGAATCAATCCCAGCATCACACAGTCTAGATCCAGCTGCCTCTAAAAATGCTCCACCTATGTCTGAAAGTCTCTGGGAGGACATCTAGACACAAGCCATAACCATGACTGAGAGAGACTATAACAAAGTCACGGTGATAGTTCACAGCTGAGAGTGAGGTTGCTTTCCTGTTTCTGAGGGCATGGGTGTATGCGATTTTTGAGGGTTTCTGGAGAAGCAGGACTGCTCCCTGATTAGTGAGAGATTCTATAACCAAGTTACAGAGACTCCTTAAAATATATTGCCAGGATAAAAATTGCAGGAGCTGTCACCTAAGGCATGGAAGGGACTGACTTCTCCTGGATCCACTGCAGATGGTTCTAATTGTAGGACCAAAGTAAAATGTCTTTGCAACTGAGTCCACAGATGGTGATGGACATTTCTGGCTCTTTACATCAGTGAGCAAATCTGCCACTTTGGGGAGAACCAGCTTTCATAAAAGGAGCTTTTGTCAGTCTAGTCCTGTACCAGGATTTTGTAATCTCCCACATGATCCCCAAAGCTCTCAAGTCACATCTGTGTGTGGATGGCTGCCAAACACTTATTGCTGTGGAGAATACTCCTCTTTTGCCTTCTTGCTGTTATGCAGAAAATGTTTCTGATTAAATTCCTTTATCCAATTTTTCCATTCTAATCATGATTAATCATTAATTTTTTTTTCATATCAGCTCTGCTGTCTGACCTATCTTTCTTTTTCAACAAGCAATGGCCTGTGTAGTACCTGAGTAGTTTCCCCAGCCCGATGCTTGCCTACAAAATTTGATGGCCCACGGGTATTAGTTTTTCCTTTGCACTATCTCAGTGTCTTTTCATCAAATCTGGTGGTAGTTTGCTTTTCAGTGTAATTCTCTTACATTTTGAAAATTCGTGATGAAACTAAAAGACAGCACTGCTTACCCCAAAATTCCAAAAAACATCTTGTCTTCTATTTACACATGAAACTTCTATAGCACAGTGTCCTTCTAGAACTGAGAACCCTTTCTGTAACTGACAGTCTTACAAATCTTAAGAAATATTTTAAATAAAATAGTTAGCTCTCATAATATTTTTTTAAAAGTTAAATGAAAGGAAGATCAAATATTGATCACTGGATTTTATGCATCAGTCTTAGTGACAGCCTTGATAAATGCTTTCAGTGGAGGGGCAGGATGGGCTTCTGCTTAGACCGTGTTTAGGACAGAACAAGAGAAAAGAGACGAAGGTATCATATACAGACTGTAGATTATCCACCCCAAGTTCTTTCTTTGAAAGAGAAAGCGCAGAACTTATTTTGAATTTACTAGCAAAATGAGTTATGTGCCTCCCATGTCATCATAGGGGACAGGAGATTCTCTGGTCAGACCAGATGTTATAGAAACAAGAATAATGAAAACTGTTTAAAGAAGCAGCCAAGCACATAATTTGTCCCTGAAGGAATTCTTCTGAAAGCCACTGTCCTGTGCCTTGTAGAAAAGACCAAAAGTCAACCCAAAGTCTATGGAGAGAACCACTCAGTACGAGGCTCTCAGATGCTTGGGATCTGCGCGCTGCATCTATCTTATTCAGCGGTGCCTTGAATTAGCGCTCTACAGCTACAACCCTGAAGACTGGTCGGCACATTTGGGTCATCACTCCTCTCAAAGGCTAGATGGTATGGTGGACTGTTTTTCAGACCATTCCAGAATTATATCCCCTTTGCTGAATTAATGGAAGGGTTTGAAAGACCACTAAATCAACAAGTTGAGTCATACTGCTGAGTGATATAGTAAGCATGTTCTGTGTTCCAAGGTGAAAATTAAGGTGGTAGAAAGAAATAAAATTACTTTTATACAAAGACCCTGGAACCGGAGAGTTGAAGCAGCATTTGGCTGAACTTGTAGAATGAAAAGACTTAACTAAGGGAAGTTAAAAGGCTTCTGACATCCAGAGAGGTATCATCTCTACAGTGTAAGGAGAAGGAGCTGTGGATGAGGGCAAAGAAAACGTACTGTCCCAGGTTAGAACATCACCCCTCAAAGTATTGGTGCTTCCTAGAACTTTCAGAGTACTTGCTGGCTTACGACTCTCTTTAATGTTCCTGTGGAGGAGCCAGTCTGTGCTTCTACATTCGTCAAGGTGACCCACCCATTGGCAGGTTTATTATACCCCTAAGGAGTAATTATAAAGGAGTCCCGTTTACAGTACAACCATTCAAGAAAGCTGGATTTGCTTCACAAACAAATAAAACTCTCTTTCCCTGGAGAGTGTTGGCCATATGTTTATTTTTTCTTTATAATGAGTACTTGATGGTCAACAGAAAGCTTTCTCTGTTGGACAAAGAGGAATTTTGTGCTCTGCTTTTCTGGTTTCTTTGAACCTCAAGGTTGGCTTCTCCCTGGGATTGTCACTAATCACCAGCAGCCTAACCCTTCCAGTTGTGAGGTTCAGTTCACTTTTCAAATTTAGAATCATATTTTGAGTAGATGATGTAGAAGTCACTCCACTAAATGTTGTCCATCATACAGTGATCATTAAAGTATGGAAGTTTTTCTTACCCAGATTTTTACATTCCCTTCTCCAAACTCACAGCAATTCAATCCATCCTTCATATAACCAACAGCTTTCCTTTACTGAAATGCACCCTGTGCTCCAAATTACTTACTATTACATTCTAGTCCAATTTCTAAATACACCCGATTTCTAGATCATCTTTTCCCTTTTACCTCTATTCTTCATCTGATCCGATCATGCAATACTAAGCATTGTTATTAAGAATTTGTGTTCTGCCCTATGCCTTTTCTTGAATGGCATTTGATCACTATACACTAATTCTTTCCAGGGCCTCATCTAAAATGTTTTAGCATCTTTGTAGTTTGTCTAAGCTTTACTTTCTTGGCAAAAATTTACATCTCCTTCATCTATGTTCCTTGACAGTTTTTACTTAACACTTGTGATTGTGTGTGTGTGTGTATATTTTCTTTGGATACTGTGCATATTGGATTACATGTTGTTGTTTTGGAATTCTCAATTCCCTATATAGTATTTGATAAATTGAATTCAATACAAGTCAGAAAGTATTATGAAAAGCACTATGCACTTGTACATTTTTGTTCTTGTCCCAGTATTTACTTTTATTTGTTTGTTTTTAAAATAAATAAAAGGAAAATATATGAACAATAAGTAAAAGCCTGTCAAACTGAATTTATATGAGGTAATATTATGTCAAATATTCTTTCAATAAGTAAAAATGTTGTGTTTAGTGTTATGGTACCACGCCTAACCCCAACTGTCTCTCCAGAGGAAATTGTTCTCATGGATGTGATACACACTCTATACTTTTATATTTTTTTCTGACTTTCATATGTGTATAGCAAAAAGTAAGTCCTATTGCTATGTTATATATTCTTTAAAAATATACATCAACGCTATAATATAGATGGAATTCTTTTGCAATTTGCTTTTGCACTTATTAATATAAATGTCAATTCTATTGTCAAAATTATTTGTTTTAATGCACATAATGACATTCTCAAAACAATCATAGATTTAGTCATTCTTCAATCAATAGGAATCTTCCCAAATTTTTGTTTTACAATCAACGTTTCAGTGAAATTACTTACAAAAGTATACTTGTAAGATATCATCAAGGAGGTATCCTGGAAGTAAAGTTGTGATGTCATTTTCTGATCTAGCAAATGAATTGAAATTGCTCAAGGGCAACGCATCCATGTTCTACTCCCTTAACAAAATGTCCAAGGCAAGTGTGTAAAAAAATAAAGCTCATTTGGCTCACAGTTTCAAAGGTTCAAGCGCCTGCTCTTGGCATCAGCTCAGCTCTTGATCACAGCACATCATGGCATATTGCTTCCTGGCATTTTGCACCACAGTAGGAATATGAGCCAGAGGAAGAATCAGATTGTCAGACAGGAAGCCCAAGAGCAACTCAGGATGCAGGTTCAGGCTTTTACCACAGCTCTCTCATAAGCACTCAGCCCTCCGCGCCTCCCCCCCCCGCCCAGCCCCCACAAGAACAACCCTATTCCCTTCTGAGGGTAGCTTTTTCACTGACCTAAGGACAGCCCGGTGGGGCCCACCTCTTAAAGGTTTCATGTCACTTCTCAAAATTTTGCAGTACTAAGGGCCAAGTCTATACCATAAGGACTCTTTAAGTCCCACATAAACTATATCTAAACCATAGCAAGTATTTTATAAACTAGCATTTTGTGAAATAGCCAAATCTCAATAATCACTCACCCAGTCCCACTAGAATTGCCCCAGTTCGGGTCAATCTTATAGCCATTTGTGCTTCCTTCTACCATCTCTGGCTCGTAAGTGATAACGCGTGGATTGGACGCCATTGGATTCTTCCCTGGGGATCACGGTTCTCCAAAGTACTCCATATTTGGATTCAGTGCTTTTAGTTCTTTGTTTCTGGCTCACTGGCACTGGGAAAATACTGGAGGGAAGTATTTTCATGCTTTGTTTTACTAATCCTCTATTCTCTGCTGATCATGGCTGGTCATTTTATATAATCCTTCATGGTCCTTTCCCATGTAACCTGAGATCTGCTTACCATCAACAGCTATGGCCAGATTGGATCCTTTTGCTTCTGTCTTAATATGTGGCCAGATCCTTTACTGATATTTTCCCTAAGGCCTCATTTCCAGTTCCTACCTAGTTTTCCCTCCCCTTCCAAGAGTACCACAGGGCAGTTGTCTAAATTCCTGCCAAGCCCCCTTCCTGCCCTAACAGGCCTAGTCACTCTCCTACTTCTTTATTTTTTGATGTTGCCCACAGCCTTTCCTTAACCATAATCTGACACTCCTGCTCTGATTTGCTGATTCACACTCTTCTCAATGTCTGTTCTGTGGAGCTTCTGGGCCATGGCTTAGGAACAAGATTCTCTTTGCTGCCTCCACCCACCCATAGTCATCAACAGCACCGGTGGCACCTGGTATATTGACCCCCCCACACACACACACAAGCTCTAGAGAGACTCATGCTCTGGCATTATAAACCACCATGACTTCCAGGGTGTTGGCCTTCTAACACCTGGATTATAAATGTGGGTGGAGAGCATATTCTATGATTCATCACAGAACAGACACTCCCTGGGGATAGCAAAACCACAAACAGACAAGCTTCCTCTTACCTGCCATAGACATAGTCCCTACAAAGGCAGCTCTATGTTTTCATGTCTTCCTTGCTTCCACTTTCCATTCCACCATGGCCGCTTCCATCACAGAGAGATCTATGACCAAGTATAGCAACACTGTGGTTGAGTTTTAAATGGTGATCCAAGCTATGGGGTTGCTACCCTGGCTGAACATTACAGTCACTAGGGAAGGATTTTATGTTTTACCGAGGACCAAGTATCTCCCATAATGATCAAATTTTAATGTCCCAGTGTGAGATGAGCCATGTTCTTTTCAATACTCTCTCACATCCAGGTGATTCTAATAAAAGACAGCATTGAGCATTGAGAACAGAAAACCATCTAATATATATAGCTTATCACAGAAACTCATATGACTTCAGGAAACTCTAGCCAAGAAGATGAAGTTCCAAATGATTTTATTATTGTCTCAAGAACTGCCTCCTCATATCCATTTATCTGAATAACAGGCTACAGTTAGCTCTCCCTAGCCCAGTTCACTTTAATATGCTCATCTAAAATTGCTTTACTCTTTAAGACTCGGAAACTCTTATTTTGCTGTATCCACAGACTTTAAACTAATAGTTACAAATGTGTTTGTTCAGTCCAAAGTTAATTCCAGTATTGAAACACTCATCCTGAAATAGTCATCTAAATTCTCAGATCCTTTCTTTCCCTTTAAGATGCTACTAACACTAGTAAAACATTAATCTCTTTTTATTGTGGAAGGTGAGAAACTCTGCAGTGATTGCAAGAGGTTATTCTGATGGCCAGGAAGTTACTTTGATGGTATTTGCAGGAGTCAGCGATAGAAGCATTAATCTGGCGAGTCTGACTGTCTCTCCGGTCTAAGACATCCACACTCTGTTGACAGCTCACAGTAGATGCCAGATCTTAGAAATCATGACGTAAACCCAGAGATCATGGTTACACTGGATTATGTGCCAAGAAAACTGGTCAACAAGCAGGGAATGGAGTAAAAAATGGCAAGAGAGGAGCAGTGCAGAAACCGAATGGACTCGGGCGGGCTCCTTAGTGCCCAACATTTCAGCTCTGTTTTCTGTGACACTTGCTTAGAATATCTTGTTCCTTCGCTTAGAAATCTAGGTGAGTGCTTTCTGGGACCAGGATAAGCCAGAGGAAATTCTCCTTATAGTTTGGGTTTTTAGCGACTTCATTTATTAGTTCTTTAAGAAGCCTCACTTGCCAACTGTGGATCTATTGGGGCAAAAAATCAACCACATTCCTTTCTGTACAGATAGCATAGAGCAACTGTTGTATTTCTAAGGATTTTCATTTCCTTCAGGGAGAGTATATAGCGTATTTTTTTTTGAGTCATGGGGCTCCATTTGACTGGGTCATTAACCTCTTTCTGATTAGTCATTGGGTACAGAAGGGACAATATCTGAATGAAAGTTTCTAAAGGAGAAATCCTAAAGAAGATGTATCATGAGACAAAAATAAAGATATCATGTTGTGTGGCTCATCAGGTGTCCATGGCTTACAAACTAGCAGAGCTTCTGGACCTGCAGAAGAACAATTCAAGTTCTCAGAGCTGTGTTCAACAGACTCAGCTCCTTGCCCAGCTGCCAACCACTTAGGAAAAGCCATCCTTGATTCATGAAGGAACATGGCCCTGCCTGTCTATGTTTCAGAATTAAACATCCAGTCAAATGATGAGTGAATTAAACACCCTCCCTGTGCTTCAAGTCTTTTCACATCAGAATAAATGTGCTTTACCTGGCAAGTCAGGGGTTGAGTCCCTCAGAGCTGGACTGGATTGAGTTACCACACCCCAAACAGAGGCCAGAAGAGATACACGTACTTCATTCCACCCTGGTGATTATTGTCCACCTATCCCTTTAGAATGATCACATTATTTTATTGGTATGGGGCCTGGAAGAATTTCAAAGCACTTTCCAAGGCATCAAAATAACTCTGAAAGGAAAATGCAATAACCTCTAATGTACTAATGACTCAAGAGTGACACAGCGTGTTGAAGGCAGAATGAACCTCGTCTTACCTCAGACACGTTTAGAATGATTTATCTTACCAGGACTTACTTTAGCAGGAAAAAGACCCATAGAAGAACATACCCAAAGTTCCAATGTAGCTTTCACAGCAGTTCTTAAAACCATGTTAGAGAGAGGCATGCATGAAGAATTATGAGAACTGAGGTAATTTTATTTTCATGGTTCAAAAAATTGGAAATGCTTCAGATCATACCAGCACAAAAAAAGAAAAATAAAGAATTGAAAAAGTATTGTTTTCTCATAATGATTATAATGGTCTTTGGCCACTCCCTTCTACAATTGAAAAAGTATCCATTTGAAAAATAACTAAATCATTTTAATGTCAATTAAGTTAAATTTTGTTTCGGTTGTCTTTCATTCTCATCATTGTATTATTTTTAAAGAATGAGTTTGTTGAGATTTTTTATTGTGGCCTTTTATCTACATTTCTATAAGTACAAAAAAACTCAAGATTTAAAAAATTTCATAATATCTAACATGTTAATACTCAACAATTTTTTCCTTTAACTAATTTGATCAATTACAAAATTCCATTTTTCTTTTTATGAGTCCTAGAGAATGCTACAAAAAACTAGAAATACCTCAATAACAATAGGGAGCCACTGGCTACTATTTTTCAGAATGGTATTCTTTCAAAAAATCGTCCAGATGGAAAAAGTTACAAAGATATTTGCTTTTCTTTCTGAATACAGCTAGTATCATTAAACATCTAGCAGAATGCAATGCTTTCTTATTCTGTTTTTGTTACAAATTCTTCTGGCTGTAATAGGAAAATATTGGCACAGTTATGTGTAAACTGTGCAGATTTCTGTGCTTTTTGAGAGCTTTCAGAGGGATATTTGTCAGGCAGGCTTTATTCATTTATTAATGTACTTCAGCAAAACTGACCATCCAGGGACATTGGTAAGAAGACGGCTGTATTTACTCTTAAGTATCTGACCATCCTACCTGTACTGCCCATTTGATTACCCATGAGTCATGTGAAATGGTTGGAAAACAAGAAGAAATATAGACCAAGGTCTCTGGTTCAAGTGATTAAAGGGGGAGACACATTTGTGTGATTCCTCTTTGTAGGAATGAGAGGTTTAAATTTGTAAACAGAACTCATCTGATTTTCTTTGAGAATACTGAGTGAGAAGCTATACTGAGCACTGAGAGGATAAATTAAGATTTATTAAAAAATGTCAGTTGAGTTGAATTTTGAAGATAAACGTTGATAGTAACAACCAACACGGAGTTCTTACTCTAAACCAGACATGTCCTCAGTCTTTTCATGCATTAATTCATTAAATATTCATCACAACCCTGTCAGTTCATTGATATTATTATCCAATCTAGCAATTTAATCCTCATTTTAAATGTGAGGAAATTGCTGAGTGATTAAATAATGGCACTCACTCAGGTTAACCCAGGAAATTAGAATAGGATTTTTCCCTGCTTCATTTGTGACTGAGGTGTGAAAAGTGAGTCACTGCTTCCCATTAGTGTGCTTTTGTGCATGCCATGGTATCTCATCTATATGAAGTGGGATCAGGAGATTTGAGCAAAACTTTCTTCAGAAATCAATTGTCATGTAAATCTCCACCTTGTCCATTTGTGAGGGAAATGGTTAACTCTGTACCTCAAAGATAAGGTTAAGGGTTTCAAGGAAATAACCGAAAGTGTTCTCGCAGGCATTTCCAGTGATGGAGAGATGCAAAGTGTGGTGTTCACCTCCCTCTGGATAAACAGTTGTTGAAAACTGAAAACTGGACTACAAACTGGAAGATCCGAACAGTGAAATTGGGACTGGCTTTGGTGATGGGGCCTGGAGCGAGCTTCAGCCTCTGAGGG
This sequence comes from Dinomys branickii, assembly GCA_004027595.1. Classification (NCBI taxonomy): domain Eukaryota; kingdom Metazoa; phylum Chordata; class Mammalia; order Rodentia; family Dinomyidae; genus Dinomys; species Dinomys branickii. The sequence goes on along the minus strand of PVLD010007683.1, from coordinate 3,405 downwards.
CATCATCTCACACTGGGTAAAGGGTGCGAAGCCTTAGTCACATGAAGGTGACATGTGAGAAAGCCACCGAAATGATGGGATGGACCTGCGCCAGAGGGTGTCCTGGAGGGGAAGGAGATGGCAGTGAGAGGCACGGGATGTGTCACTGCAGATGGCCAGGTTCTGAAGAAGGCATCAGAAACAGCTGCCTGCAACAGAACGATTTAAGGGAGGCTCCCAGCAAGGAACCTCCACAGAAGTTTGTAAATATTTACCAAGAGAAAGACTGGGCTCTTATCACCTGTCACCTCATATGGAGACAGTGGTTTTATAACCTCTAAGGTCCACACAGCTGAAAGCCACTCACCAAATAAGAAACATCCTATCCCTATTTCTTTTCTTCCTTTCCTGTTTAGACTCCTGTGGAGAATGAACTCTGAAACAGCTGTATGTGGGTACAAAAAAAAACAGGAAGCAAGATAGGAAAGTCCTTGCCATGTACAATAGCCCCCCTACACACACACACATCAGTGAAGGTCTCCAGCCCGGCGTGGATCCAAAGTGGAGCAAGAAAGCAATCAGCTGATGAACTAGGCTCAGGATCTTGGCTAGGATCTGCAGATGATTTTATGGTTTTCCGGTTGAGACTATCTTCAAAGAAAGAGTGATCAGAATATTGTGTCTGACAGTAGAAGCCATGAGGCCTGTGGGGAAATCCTTAAGGCCAGGAAGATTTATTGCCACCAGTTAAAATAAAAATGACTTTGATTTTTAGACAATAGGAGCCACACATACATTTATACTTCAGTGGTGCCACCACATCAACCCTCTGGTTGTATTAGTAAAAGCTACAATTATCTAAAAAGTAGGCAAACCTTCAGATATTCTGCCGCTCAGTATTAGTTGAAAACCAATGATAAAGCCCCATGTTTCTATGAGTCTGGCTTTTCTATCTAAAAATATTTTAGAGAGAGAATGCTGGACATCAAACTGGAAATAGAATAATTCCAGTGGAGTCCCTTGTCATAAATCTTGGTAATCATCTGACATTTCTTCTGTACAGTAGAATAAAAATCCTTGCCTTTTCTACCTTATGTGGTTATTGTAAGGAACAAAAAGCATAAAATTGGTAATTTATATGACAAAATTACATAGATATTTATCTCATATATATCCCTTAAAAGAAAAAATAAGGAATTGAGCAAAATGAATCATAAAATTATTATATCAAATTTACAATACTCCTCCTACATACAAATGCAATACAAAGGCATGCTATACATTGCTCATGGGCATGTATGTGTATATGTATGTAAATTGTATGTGGCAGATTAAACAATGGTCAATTTATAATTCCCAGCTGAACCAAATCAGTGTGGTACATTGTACACAAATTTGAGATATTTGTGTAAATGTGAAAAGGAAAGTAGTGAAAGAAGACTTTGACTTTTGGACAGAGGATGTTCATTCTTTAATAAAATTTTAAATCATTAACCATTACTAGTACTGGGCTTTGAGATGTCAGAAATTTATGGAATTATTTGCAAATTTTTGCAATTTTTTTTTTCGGTACTGGGGATCGAACTCAGGACCCTGCGCTTGCTAGGCAAGCGCTTATTCCACTGAGCTATATCCCCAGCCCTTTGCAATTTTTTTAACATCTTTTCTAAAAGCTCAGAAATACAGATGCATACATAATGGGCAAACTAGAAAACAAATATTACACTGCTTAGAAGAGCATGAAAGGCTATATAAACATAAGATCATATTCAGGCATATGTTCACTTTTAATCTGGAGCTCTAAACTGTGTTAAGTATACCTAGGGCTCTGAGCCATGCAAATATCAGTGTAAATTTTTAAGTGTGGTCCTCTATATTTGAAATCACTGAGCTCAAATAAAGAAAAGGATCTCAATATTTAAAATTAAATGGTGTTTATTTTTTTCTGTTCATATACATGATCGATGGGAGCTTCATGATACAAATAAATTAGGTTTTTAAAATTTTAACAATCTGCAATTCAACTTCCTAGAGATAATCTTTTCCATGAGGCATACTTTTCTATAAATATATAGTTGGTATTATTTCAGTATTTTACTTCTGGCACATGTCATCAAATTTTCTTGAAAACGCACATTTGACAACAATATTGTAAAACGGTGGAATATTGTAAACATTGTAAAATTGGTGGAATAATATTCCACCATATGCAGGCACCGTCGCTATTCTTACATTGTCTCACTGATGATCATATAAATTATCTTCATTTTTGCTTTTCCATGTAACCCTCTAATAAGTAGTTTATAACTATTACTGAATATCACTGACACTTTAAAAATAAATTCCTAGAGATCTATAATTTGTAGATCTTAGGAAGACAATACTTTACTTTATTGTCTATAGGTAATATTCCTCTAGAATCTAGAGAAATACTCTCAATGAAAGACATGACTATTTCCTTAGCAAAGCATATTAACAACCTCACCACACTGAGTCAATAAAAATTTGAAGCGGTGACTAAGGCATTTATGGGACCACACTGACTTATATTCCTTCCCAGAGTGCAAGAGAATGATGATTCAGAGAATTTTAAGCCAGCATTATTTTTAGATTTTTGCCAATTTGAAAAAAATGCAATATTTTAAGTTTTAACAATTTTTATATTATTCATTTATATTTTCTCTCAACATTCATATTAAACTTCTTTCTGTTTCACAGTTAAAGCACCCATATTATTGATTTTGTTTTTTTTATTTAAAAAGAATAAAAGTACAAAAATATATTAACAAACAGATACCAATTAGCATAAAAAATAGTACAATCACAACTGATCTACAGACAAGGTGACATGATCTCAATAGTGGTTATTGCTTTATCCATTGATATCTTCGAAGTGTAAATACATGAACCCATATACAGACATGCAAAATTGGTCAGACAATTAATCCTCTCAACAACAGAAAAACACAAAAACCAAAAATCCAAAGACAGAAAACAAAACAGACAAACAACAACAACAACAACAACAACAAAAACCACCAATAGTTGCTGCTTTGCATATTGATATCTTCAAAGTGTGTGTTCAGGATAACACATATAGACATACAAGATTGATCAAATAACTCGTCATCAATTATTCCTTAGCATTAAGTGATATAATACAATAGTAGAACCATGTTAGCCCTCATGCATATATGTATATTCATATATACATACATACATTTTTCTCTCTTTCTTTTCTCCTTTCCCTCGTCCCATCTGTTCTTTGTTTTTGAACAGATTTCCTTCATGTCTCTTAGTTTATATTCCCACCCTCGGGTTCTTACACCAGTGATACAATACGTTGCCTGCACATGTATCGCTGATTTATTTCACTTATGAGTATGGACTCCAGTTTTGACCACTTGCCTACAAAGTCCCCAAAAC
>PVLD010007682.1:0-89512 GCA_004027595.1 Dinomys branickii | reverse complement strand
TGACAAAGGGGTCAACCAAACCCACTGGAAAAAAGAAGGCCTGTTTAATAAATGGTGCTGGAAAAGCTGGCTTGCCTCTTGCCGAAAACTGAAAATAGACCCCAGTCTATCACCATGCACCAAACTCAGGTCAAAATGGATCAAAGACCTCAACATTAAAACAGAAACTCTAAACCTACTGGAAGACAAAGTAGGTAAAGATCTGGAAGACATAGGAGTAGGCAGAGAGTTCATGAACAAAAATGAAGCTGCAAGGGAAACACTTCAAAGAATCAATAATTGGGACCTCATCCTACTGAAAAGTTTTTGTACATCTAAAGAAATCACCAGCAAAGTAAAAAGAAAACCCACAAATTGGGAAAAAATCCTAGCTGGCTGTCCCTCAGACAAAGGTCTTCCAGCGCCATTTAAAAAAGAGGCTATCTTTCTTCCAGTGAATGAGTTTGCCCTTTTGTCAAAATCAGGTGGCTGAGTGCATTTTCTGTTGTTTCTGCTTCTTCTAAACTTTTCCACTGATCATCAGGTCTATTTACTTGCCAGTGCTACATAGTTTTCATCATAGTAGCTTTGTTCTATAATTTTAAATCAATGTTCTGATAAGTTCCAGTGTAATTTGTTGGCATTAACATTAAGTTGTAGATACCGTTTAATTTTTTCTTTAATTTTTGTCTGTGACTCATTTGTTGTTCAATACAAAGTTAAGTTCCATGTCTTTATGGAAGTTTTGTGGATACTTTTGCCATTGATTTCCAATTTCATTGCAGTATGGTCAGATAAATTGTGAGGATAATTTCAATTACTTTGCATTTACTTAAGCAAGTTGTATAGGAAGTATGTCTTGTATTTTGGAGGATTTCCCATGTGCAGCTTTAAAGAATGTGTATTCCAATATTACAGAGTGAAACATTCTAGACATCTACTAAATCCATTTGTTCACATGTTTGGTACAATTCTGATATTTCTTTATTGATTAAAATTTAGATAAATATCTAGTTGATCTATCTATTTGTTGCAGTGTTCTGTTTATGGGCCCCATTACAATTGTGTTAGTGCTTATTTGATTTTTATGTCCAATAATATTTGTTTTATATAGTTTGGTGCCCCTGTATCTGGTGCTTATATATTTATGATTGTTATCTCTTTTTCTTAGAGTTTTCCCTTGCCATGAATGTAGTGACTTTCTTCATCTCTTTTGATCTGTCTTTGCTTGTCTTCATCTTGCCTTGGCACCGTCTGCGTATAGAATATTGAACCCTACTTTTATCCAGGTCCTATTACATGTAACATTGTTTTCCATACTTTGACTTTCAATCTGTGAATATCTTATTGAAGTAAATATATTTCTTGCAACATACTCTTGGATCCTGTTTCTCGATCTATTCTTCTGGCCTATTTCTTTTTATTGGTCAATTAATACCATTTACATTCATGGCTATAACTGACATGTATTGGCTTATCTTGTCATATTATTTCCTGCTTTTGATTCCTTGTCTTTCCCTTCTAATTGCTTGCCTGCTTGGTAGTTTCTTTCTACTGGTGTTCTTGAAATTTTGCACATTTTTTCTCTCTCTAGAATATCTTTTAGGATACATTTTAAAGTTGGTTTTGCAGTCATAAACTCCTTCAGTCTTTCTTTGTTATGGAAGTATCTTATTTCTCCTTTGATTCTGAAAGAGAGTTTACAGGGTATATCAATCTGTCAGATGTTATTTTTCTTTCAGGACTTGAAATATTTAAGGGTTTGTATTGTGAAGTATACTGTAATTGTGATGGGCTTTCCTTTGTTGTTGTTGTTGTTTTTTGTCTTTTTGAGACAGGGTGTCCCTTTGTAGTTCAGGCTGGTCTTGAGCTCACTTTGTAGCCCAGGCTGGTCTCAAACTCACAACGATCCTCCTGCCTCAGCCTCCCAAGTGCTGGGATTACAGGCTTACACCACCACACCTGGCCTGGGCTTTCCTTTATAGGTGATTTGTTTCTTTTGTCTAACAGCTTTTGCTATTCTGTTATTGAGCTGAATTTCTGAGATCTTTATTATTGTATGTGTTGGTGTAGATTTATTTTGGTCATGGGCATTTAGAGATCTGTATGCTTCACTTAATATATGTCAAATTCTTTCTCCATACTTGGGAAATTTTCTGCCATTACTTCTGTGAGCAGTTTTTTATTTTATGTCATTTTTGTTGTTTCCTTTTTTTCATTGACTCCAATCAGTCTTGTGTTATTGTTTGCATCATCTTGCAGATGTTGGATTGTTTTTCCTGGTCCCTTGTCATTTTTAAAAAATTTTCTTTTACCTGACCACTATCTGACATCCTGTCTTCTGGGGCTGAAATTCTGTCTTCACTTGCATTCATGCAGTTTTGCAAAGCTTCAATGAAATTTTTAATTTTGGGGCTATCTGTTTAAATGGATTCCATTTTTTTCCTGTTTACCATTCATTGTTTCCATTACTTTCCTATGTTCCTCCTTTTTTTTATTTATATCTACTCTAAAATTTCTGAGTAAGTCCTTCATCATAGTCACTTCTTTATTTTTAATCTTGGAGATCATTTCTGATCTAATTTCCTCCATAGTCTCATATAATTTTTTTGAACTTCTGCTGCTATCGTTTCAGAAATTTCTACCTTGTGGTAACCTTGGACTCGTCTTGGGTAAGTTGGAGGTCTGGGGTTGGGTTTCGCTTCTTTTTCTTTTCCTTTTCCTTTCTAAGTTTTTATTGTCTTAATGTCAAAGAAATTTATAAATTTCTTGGAGTAGGTAGCTTTATCACTAGTGTGAAGGCCTTCTTGGCAAATGTCTTTTCTTCAGAGATGTCTTCTATAAGTAGAATGTTCTTGGTGTTTTTGCCCATCCCAAGATTCCACCTTGCCAAGTTATTAAACTGACATGTTGCTATCTATTTGGTTAGTGCCCAGTCCTTTGATACTGAATTTAGTGTTCATTATGACTTCAGACAGTCACAGTTTTGTTATAGAAAGGAGAATAACTGGCTACAACATGTATGACCTTCTGGCTAAAATCGTACAATTAGTAGTGACAGTGTTTTCTATCATGTCATAGAAACTGATAAACTGTGGTAACTCTTGGTTTTGTACCTTTAACCATAGGGGCAATACCTAAAGTTATATAACAGAAATTGTTATATATCAGGAATGTGTATGCAATCAGGTTCCCTCTAGCAGAATGATCTTTCTATGTTTTCGGGAAATTTAAGAGGTATAGGAGGCAGAACAGAGAGATAAATGAAGAGAAATATAGTCAAAGCAAGAGTGGAGGACAAGGAATGAACACACAAGCTTGGGAGACTGGGAAAAGACCGGGAGAGAAAGAACGATGGAGAAAGGAAAACATTGTCAAAGCAAATCAGAAAGACTAGAGGAAATGTTCACTCACATGAAAAAATCAAAAGTTCAAGAGAGACAGTTGAGAAAAGAGCGAAAAATGAAGATAAATAATATATATGTGTCATTCTAAGAAGGTAAAAGGAAAACAGACCGCAAAAAGAAAATTATACGAAGAAAGGAAAAATATATTAAATAAACCTTCTTTGGTTACCACTGCTCTGTGGTTCTGCCCTGATCAGTGTCCCACCAAGCCTAAAGTGAGATTAGTGCAGTGTTGGATGTGGGGCTGCTCATGGCCTCCAGATGTGGGGGTTGTGGTCAATCTTGAGCCAGCAGCTTCAGGATGGCCCACTCATTCCTCATTACTCTACTTGCCACTGTGTTGCCCTTCTAGCTGCTGTGGTATCTTAGACAGAGACAGCCTGAGACTGCTCCCAGTCCCTTCTATGCTTGGCCCCTCCAGGACGTTGCCCTGTCTGCTCTATTCCGTGATACTGGACCCTTCCATGCTCTTCCCTCCTTGTCCTGTGCTGGTGTTAGCAGGTCAGAGGGAGTGCTGTCGTCCTGGCATAAGGGCTCTTGTGCCATTCGCGTCAGGGCAGCGAGGTACTGATTTCTCCCTCCTCAGTTTGCAGCAGCATCTGTGGTCCAAGTCTCTCTCTCGCTCAGGTCCTAAGGAGGGAGGTGTGTTGTTTCACTACCAATCCTCAATGCCATGGTAGTTTCCTAACCCTGAGCTCACTAGAGGTTCCAGTTAGTAATTACAGTGCTCAACCGGGAAAGAAAAAGAAGAAAGTAAAAGCTAAGCAAAACTAACAAACAAACAAACATCTGGTGGCCCACGGGGGAGGGAGCAGTCACTTCCCTCTGTGTGTAACTCTGAAGTTTGTTGCCAGGCTGCAGTGCCCTCTCCCTGCAGGTGAGCAAAGGAGGCAAGGAGTGCTGTATTCTAGAGCTGCCCTGTGTGGATTGTGCCACATACTCTCAGTCTCTCTGCTTTTCTGGAAACTGCCAATGAATGGTAATTTCTGCACAAATCCTGCCGGCAGTGAACCCCTGGGCAGACCTGTGGGCTGGATTATCATTTTATAAAGTCCTATACCTATGCTGTATTTGACCTACAAGGCTTTTATTGCAGAATTTTTTTCTTAAATAAGGACGTAAGTCCTTCATTTTCTTCCCATTGCCTGTGTTTTTAGGTGTATTTCTCTGAGAAGCTCCTAAATGACTCCTCTTTTATCCAGCTGTGTTGAATCCCTCCCAATATACTGATTTATTAACATTATTTTTAATGCTCAGTTTTTGTTTTGAAAATTTTGCTTATATTGAGATTTACTTTGTTCTTTTTTTGTTTGTTTCTTGGGATGACAGCTTAGATTATTAAAATGATACTATTCCTCTCTCATAAGCATTAGTCCTATAAATACACTGCTAAGTTGGATTTAAAGGTTTTTATATCTAATATACATTTTCATTTTTATTCAGTTGGCACTATTTTTAAATTTTCTTTGAGATTTCTAATCTGACCCATAGGTTATTTTTATGTGTTCTGTCCAAACTCCATTTGTTTGTAGATTTTCCAGTTACATTTTTGTTGTTGATTTTAAATCATTTTTCTTTTGGGTGATATATCACACTATGTATAATTTCAATTAATTTGTAATTTTGAATTTTGCTTTGTGGCACAGAATAATACTTACCTAGCTATATATTCTAGGAATGTTTGAACAGAATATCTACTCTGTTCTACTTGAGAGCAATCTTTTATAAATGCCAATTTGAATCTGCTGGTACATGGTGTTGCTGGGTTCCTCTCTCTCCTTGCTGATTTTCTGTCTAATATTTCTGTCAATAGAAAGACAGGTGTTGACATTGTTGTATCTGTGGATAAGACTTTTTGCTTCAGCAGCTGACCAGGGTTGTAACTCAGCCCCAGTGATAAATTAGAGAGATAATGTTTAACAAAAGGAAGACATCTTATTTGTAAAGAGGAAAGGGGAGACAGAAGATAGACAGCTACCCTGAGAAGGAAGAAACAGGCCGGAGGGCTCCGGAAAATGGAGAACCCGAGGCCCTTTATTCTCAGCTGTCTTTATGGAGGGGTGTGAGTGATTCTCCTCCACCTGGAACTTACTGTAATTGGATTAGTTTATGGGCACTTTTCCCTGATGTGACTTTTCTGGTGGGCTATGAGTAGCTTTGTCTTTTTGCTTCTATTTGATTAGCTTGTGAGGCCTTACGTTTGGGGTGGGTAGCCAGTTGGCAAGGGCATGCCTTATTCTTGACTAGCTTAGAGTTAATAATGGGGCATGTGGATGTCTGTTGTACTCTACAATGACCCTAGAGTGAATAATACAGTGACTCTAGAGTGAAACACATGTATGTAAGTGTATATGTTAGTGCATAGGTGTGAGTCACACTGCTTTAAAGCTAGCAGCCTCCCCCTTACTTTTCTTATACTGTATTTATTGGAGATGGAGGCACTTTAACATTTGTGCACTTGTTTTTTGTTTGTTTGTGTTTGTTTTCTATCAGCTTATTTTCTGGCCTCTTAGTGCAACTCTCAAGGCTGTCTGCTCCTTTTTATTCTCTGGATTTCGGGAGCATTTTTCACCCTTGTCTTTGATTTGTTTTCCAGGGGATTCTCTCTAATAAAGTTTACATTTGACTCCTTTTAGTCAGGATTATCTAGAAGACCCAAGGGGCCTCTATAATATTTTCTGTTCTGCAGACCCTTGCCCTTACAAAATCTCTAGTTATGGAATTTTACTGACTACAGTTCTACTAATTTTGCTTCACCTGTTTTATAGTTCTGTCAAGTGCATATAAATTTTGACTCATTTCCTCCTGGATAGAGGATTGTATCATTGTTATACAAAATCACTTTCTAACACTGGTAATTCTCTTTGCTTTGATTTTTAATTTGTCTGATATTTATGTGGTTGCTATTGCTCTGTATGGGTGAAAATTTGCACTGTATTTTTTTCCATTCTGTTATTTCAAATAAAAAATAAGTTTCCTGCATTGTATGAAAGTTAAAAGAAGTTCTTACAGACCACACGGTTTTGTTTTATCTTTTTATTCACAATAATTTTAGTATTATATCATATTAAAATTATTATTATATTTATTACATATTATATTATTTTAATATGCATCATCTACATATTTAGTGCTACATAAATATTAAAAGATTTTAAGCATAATCAGTTCTATTACAAAATTGATCACAATAAAATATTTAAACCTTAGTAGTCAAAAGTTACATAGCTAATAATTACATTCTAGTATGGTAATTAAAATCACTCAGTAAATTAAATTTCGTTCACAGGCAATCTTGTTAACAGAAGTGTATATCTGTAGTCAATGTGCAAATATGATAGTCCTTAGCTTTTTAATGTATTATTTATTACATGATGTGTGCATGTATCAGTTAGAAGCAGAAACCAAAGGGTAAGTGCTGCGACACAGGACTGTGGTGTCCATTCCTCCAGAGGCTGCAGTGGGAGGATGGCTTCAGTACAGGTCTTTGAGGGCAGCTCAGCCAATCTAGAAAGATCTTTGAAGAAAATACATTAAATATAAAATAAGATTATGCTTTAACTTGTGTAATACTTTCACAATTCTCTTTCTTTCCAAGTGCTCTAAATATGGCCTAATGATCAAGCAAAATGCCCTTTTCTCTCATTACGAAGCGAACATTTTGCTAGACAGTGACTATAAATAATGCAAGGCACCTGATATACATGTTAAAAGCAATCACTTTGCTTCATGAAAGTTTATAAATTGATGACAACATTGATTCAAATGATGTGTATTGTGTAATGCAATATAACAATTCTCTTTAAACAACATTTTTACTACTTTCAACAGACTTATTATTAGGTAATGCAATTGTTTTACATATTATACCACAGTCTTGGTTTATATTTTCCACTGCTTTTTAAAATGAAATATGTCTTTAATATCTCTTATTTCATATTTTAGCACCAATACATACCTTATTTAGAATACTTTTATATATCAGCTTTTACTCTGCTGAAAACGTGACCTACAGAAGAATAATTTTCTTTTGGTTTGCCTTTTCAGAAAAAAAAAAAAAAACTATTACAACTTAGTATGAGGTTGTCTTACTTTTCATCAACTACTAAACACATTTAAGTTACTTAAATAAAACATGAGAATTTATTTGTTCTTAAACTCATAATTTCATTAATTCAAAAAGTTATCACATCCTTCCAATATCAAATAATCACTTTAAAGAAAGGAAATAGGAAGCAAAATAATGGAAACTGTATGAGGATGGCATATAGAATAGTATGTCAAAGATAATACAATTTCATTATACTACACATTCAAAGTGGTGAGATAATAAGTTCATAAATTTTAATTTTAGATAGGAAAAAATCAGTTGAGACAAGCATCAATTAGTGGGTCTGATAAGAGTAAAATTTGAAGTCTGACTCACTGAGATTCCAATGTATCTCTTAGTTCGGACTGAGAAGACTGTATCACATTATCATCACATCTATTAAAGAAAGTGCTCTGTAAATCATCTGTTGAAACTACACATATGGTAGGAAATCTTTTATTTCATAGAATATTTGGAAAACTAGAGGCACTCAAGTTAATTAACTTGAGATATTTTTAAAATAGCAACTCAGTACTATAATACTGTAGTATTAGATTTCTCTATTTCAATAAAAACTTTAAAATTTATTTATTTTGTATATCATTTTATGAGAACTACAGTTTAATATTACTTGCATAGAACTGTAAATATAAATACATTTATATACACAGGATCATGTCATCAGCAAATGAGAATAATTACTTCTTTCTTATTTGCAACCTTTACCTCCGATCACTTTCCTTCCATTATGGCTATGTTTAGTTCTATTAGAACAAGTGAGCGGGAGCATCCTTTTATGGGCCCTCTTTAGTGACTCTTCTATGTCACAGATTTCAAGATGCATGAATGGCCCTCGCTAATGCAAACTAAGATTTCAAAGTTTCCAAACTACAGTCTCAGTCACACAAATGAAAAAGCACCTTACTATGACAAAGAGTCTACTACAGGAAGTTTCCAACAAAACAGGGTTTAGTGCAACTTTGGAGGGGTACATTAACTGCCACAAAGTCAGATTAATAGATTCACCAGTGAAAGTCCAGCTTGGAAGACCTCTGCCAAGGAGTGTGGCTTGCTGTGGGTGGACACTTGGTGCTTAGGATATTGGTGCTGAGGCAGTAGAATCTTCAAGAGATAGTGACCAGTGTAAGGTAGATAGACAGTGAGAAAATTGACTTTAGAAGGAACAAACGTAGTTCTTAACTTTCAATCTTGTGTTAATAGTAACACAAAGCAAACATACATGAGGTCTTTAAGAGGTTTTGTTTTTATGTTGTTATTTTTATTTTTTATTCTCCTTAAAATAAAAAAAAAGAGGTGATACAGTCAATGGGACAAAATGTTAATGGAAGGGTTTCGTTCCCTTGTCTATATTTCTGATAGTGTATTTTCATCTTCTTTTCTCTCTTTGGTTTAATTATTTTATGTCTTTTTTTCATTTTTCTTTACCAGACTTTGTGTTTTAAAACTTAAAGATTTAGGAAGGTAGCATAAATAATATTAAAACACTTCTGTGTTCTAATGCTTTATGCCTAATATTTTAATCCTCCAGTACCCAGGTTCATTGTGGAGACCAGTGAGGTTACTATGTTTCTTTTTTTTGCGTAAGTCACAAGATGTGACAGTTTGCCATTATTGACAGAGATTCTGGGTAGTTTACCAGTGTCAGTAGCTGTAAACTCAGATTGCAATCCATGCATTTCTGCTGACCTCTTCAATTGCTCAATTTTTTAGCCTCCCAGAAGTTGCTGTCTGCTAGACTTCTTTGTGTCACATTCTCTGTATTCTGAGTTTTAAATTTAGCAATGTAATCTTCATAAGAACGCAGTTTACTGTTCACGTCTTTGAAGTTCTAACCCGGTGAAGTCTTTCTTTGAAATCACTGCCATTTTGAAAGCATTAAATTCCATGCATTATGTTTTCTCAGCAGTGTCTCTGTTGCTCTCTGTTAGGATTATTCAGCTATGTTCTCTAACTGCCCTCAGGGAACTTGCTTCTCATCTCTCAGGGATTCAGCTTTCTGAAGTACACACACACACACACACACACACACACACACACCTGTACACACTACTGCCACTCGCAGTAACAGTGTTAGAATACTGCAGAGAGCTCTGTCCTACCAGTACCAGAATTCCCTGTTAACATTTAAAGCATAATTACATTTAAGACTTTCAGAAAGCACATTTCTTTTGTAGTCATTGCAGTTTGAACAGCGTAACATGCCACTTTGTTGACACTCTGTCACAGAAGAACATGTTTAGGGTGTTTATAAGAGCTAAATTTCAATGAGCGTTGTTTCTTGTAAAAGGAAACACATCTCATCTGGGTGCTGCCTACACTAAAGATTGCACTTTGCAAACCGTTATGATTCCCTATTTATATGAGTGTGTTTGTTGAACGCTCCCCACTCACGCATAGTGTGCATCTGGATCCAACTCCCACGCTGGCAATGAGCTTGATTTTGTCATGTTTTTTCCCACTGATGCTAAATCTTGGCTAGATCAGGAACATAAAGGCCTCTCTCTGCTTCTGATAACCACAGGCTGTTTTGGAATCAGAGTATTTTTGCCAACCTTATTTAGAGTTCCCTTTATGTTCCAGCTGTCTAGAAATGTTATTTCTGTTCTGATATTTAAATAAATATAAAATACTGCTTTTTTACATTTATTTAAATTATTTTATTTATAAAGCAACATTTAGTAGGAGCATTTTCCCACTAAGTTAACTACATAAATAGAAGTCCTGTAGAAGGTGTTGACATGCAGTGTTAAAATGTTAGCTATTTCTTACTCTTAAACTATATATTAGGAAATAGAGAATTAATTATATGGTGATTGCAATACTTAACATATTCAGTCAACTACTTAATTTCACTGGCTCTATTTGCCTGTAAGCATGAGAAGAGTTGGCAAAAATCTCATGATTAATGTTAGTGAATTTTTGGCCTTGGAATTTATTTAAATTATTTAAGAAAGTTTTTGAGAAAAAGTTATTCTTACCTTTTATTCAAAAATATTTGTTGTTTTCTGGGCCTTGCCATATTTTACACTAACATTAAAATCAAAACAATGTGGAGATTTGTATGAATGCTATATTAACCTGACAAAACCCAAAGGCAATCAAGAAAACAACCGTAAAATAAACAATGCAATGATTGCTTAAAATGAGACTCTGTTTGGGTGAAGGGATATATATTTAGTAGTGAAAATTAAGGGGACCCCAAACTGGAGTCAAACCAGGGCAAATTTATAAGTCCCTGTGTTAAAATAAAATTTTTAAGAAACGCTGGGTGTGTAGTTCGGTGGTTGAGTGCTTACCTAAAGTGCATGAGGCCCTGGTTGAAATCACAGTATTAAAACGAAGAAAGAGAAAGAACACACAGTCAGATAATATTTAGGGAAGTTGAGAAGCAAGATGGGATTTATGTAGGAAAGTTAGAACCTCGCTTTAGAACTTTAATGTGTTAGATCTCGGGGTCAGCGCTAAGGTTTAGAACATTGGAGACGCACACACTGGTGCTTACGGGGCTACCAATAAAAGAGGCTGAGATTAACCCTGGGATAATGTAGCAGAGATGCCAGATGATTTTGCATTTCTGAAAAAATTTTGATTTTTAAAAATTACTAATCTTTGCCTTTGAATCACATATTTTGTAAGTTTGTCTTTAAAAAAATAGAAGAGGAATAACTTTTCTAAGTGACGATTACTTTTGAGTACCCGACTAGAGAAAGGCGATATTACAAACACATTTACTTAAAGACATTATAGTTTTCTACTTCTCAGATTGCCTAACTTCATTTTTATGTTAAAGGTACAAATAGGTACTGCACATAAGTCACTTTATTAATTTACTGGAATTAGAACATCTATCATGGTAAAATGTCACAGAAAGTTATTTTCAAACATTGCTTATGTTAGATTTTCTACAGAAGACTCTTTAATTTCAGTTTCTGTAGTATGTCTGCAGAAAATAATAATTACCCTCCTACGGGGAGCTGGCACATGTACACAGCACATCTACATCTGTTTTTCAACCCCTTCCCTCCACGCAGTCCCCTTCTCTGTATTTTTCAGTACCCTTCTCTTTGCAAAAGGTCTATCTCTTCATTTTGTATTTGTTATAGTTTGTTTTGTTTATTATTTACTGTTTGACTTTTGCATATTAGGAAACCACAGCATATTTATCCTTGAGGTTTGATCTATTTCACTTAACATTAAGGCCTCAAAATACATCCATTTTCCTACAAATGATTCAAGCTTATTCTTCTTTATGGCAGAGCAGTACTCCATTGTGTATAAGTATCACATTTTCTTTATGCATTCATCTGTTTACAGACATAATGGTCCCTTCAAATATTTAACTATCGTGAATGGCAAATAAATGCATGAAAAGATGTTCAACTTATCTGGCCATTAGTGAAATGCAACTTGAAAAACACAGGTACCATTACTCCAGAAAGAAGTCATCAAGCATTCAGGAAGTAACTCACGCTGGCAAGGCTGTAGGGAGAAGGAAACTGTTCTACATAGTTGGTGAGATTGGAAATTAGTGTGACCATTATGGAAATTAGTACAGAGACTCTTCTAAAACTAAAACTAGAAATTCCATTTGACTCATCTATTCCCCTTCAAGTCATCTTCCCAAAATGTCTGAGTAGCTCGTATTACAGTTTTACATGCACACTCATGTTTATAGTGGCACAACCTAGTTAGGATGTATGAAGTACAAATGTCTTATATGAATTATATAGAATCCCTATGCTACAGTAACAGAACCAGAACACAGCCTCCACAAGCATAATTTTTCAAATGATGTCTATATTTCATATATATATATATATCCTTACTTATTTAAAATATGACTTTTAATAAGTTATTTTATATATTTATAAAGACACAAATGAAAATATTCCTCAAACATTATGGAATGAACAAAAAATGAGGGTATCAAAGTTAACTGTCTGTGGTTGATATGGTTCTTTAATCTGGTGGAGCATCTCATACAGCCTTTTACAAATTCTTATTTAGTAAATAATTATTTTCTATTTTCTTCAGGATAAATTAATCACACAGTTTTTATAAAACATAATAACTGAAAAACATATTTTGTGTGTCATTGACCCAACTCAGTATGGACAGATACACCAAATACGTTCTAGTAGCCGATATAACAAGAAAACATACCAGTCAATCAGTTTGTAAGCATATGCCTTCTGAATTGTTGCAGAAAAATACACAAATAACGCATAAGGATCCATGGAGAGATATCTAAACATCTTAATCCCACATCCCAAAAGAGACTCACCTAGTGTGTTGACACTCCATTTGAAAAGAATGCTGCATCCAGACACCCGTACGAAAGGGGCTCGGAGAGCGTGGGAAAGTGTCTTTCTTTTGTCCTGGCCATAATTTCTGACGTGTAATATAGAGTAGCTGTGGATTATGGTAAAGTTAAAGGAAAATTCTGTTTCAAGTAGCGTTAGGACATAGAAAGAAGGTTTTGTGCAAAACAGAAGAAAGAAAAAATTTTAATATAATTTGTAATAACTACTAGTTAAAATATTTAAGGGAAGCAGTCATTGTTTCAATTTGCATTTTGACAAATGTTGCATTGAGAGGTGTTGAAAGATTGTTTGTATGTGTTAACATCTGTGACAGTTAAGTTGGGTTGCCAAACCCATTGGCTTGAAAGATTTCTAGGGAATTAATAAAGTACTTTTTTTATACTGATAATTTAAACGGTTAAAAATTACAATGAGACAGATTGGGAAAAGTAATGCTGCATAATTTGTCAGAAGTAACAACTTTATATACTATTGAGTCTGTAAAAATACAGAATTATGTAGTCAACCAATAATAACACTACAGTTTAATCTCAAAGACATTGAACCATAGCAGATTATATTTTAAAACCATAAGAGATTATATGTACATTGAATAATTTTAAGAAGAATTAAAATTTCATTTTTTCGCTAATCAAATTCCAATTGCCCAATAATCAGAGGTGACTAACAAGTCTGCAATAAGTACAGCTCAGAAATATTTTCCTAATTGTAGTGCTTTCTATCAGAATAGGACATTGATATGATTGCAAATCACATCTTATGATTCAATGAGTGGATTGTAATAATTTTTAAAGTTTCTGCAAACAATATCATAATAATCTACAGTCAAAATGGAAATAAGATTGACTGAAAATGGAAACATTTTGGTAATTAAGTACTGATCACAAATTTGTATAATTTTTAGAAATTGAATCAATATTCATTTTAAATGTAGTATTTTTTGTTACAATTGCCTAAGTATTCAACATGGGAAATTTCATGTAAAAGATGAGTCAGTTAGGTGCATCTCATGCTTGTCAAATTTGAAGTTAGTTGGCTCTTGTACAGCAGATGGCAGACCTTGACTTGCAAAGAACAAAAGACAGTCCATTCAGTGTTAGCAGTTCCTTTTGAAACTAGCTTGGCCAGTATACCTGAGGGTAAGTAGAAATAAAGATTATTCTATTAATTTAAAATTGAATATTAATGCACAATGGGACTGATTGACATTAGGACTGATTCAAACAGAATATGCAGAATTTCAGAACATTGAAATGATTATAGTTTTTTCTATTAAACATTTTTCCAAAGTAAATTCCCATTTAGTTGTCCTTGCTATTAAAATTCATATATTTTTACCTATAAACAAACTTTGCAGTAATTTAGTTAGCAATTTATTTTGTTAATTGGCTTTAAATTTGGTGGCAAAGGTTAAAAAATCTTCAGGTCTTAAAATAGTGTATATAAATGGAAGGTTTATGGCAAAATTCATCATTACACTTTAGTTATATTTTAAGAAAAAGTTAAAATAGAATTGAATTAAAACTGTTATGAAGAAACATCTTAAAAATCTGAGTGAGGAGTGCTATACAAACACGATCATTCTCTCAGGTAGGCAAAATGACTGTGGGAAATTCTGAGGTCTGTGTGGATTGATATCCACATTCTCAGTCATTATTCCCTTGAAATAGAAATGTAGCTGCGATGCTAAAATTACATTCTTTAATTCAGTGTCAGCTCTCAATCCAGGGAGAGCACGGAGAGTTTCAGTAATCCCTGCTTTTTGACTTATTAGCATATAGTTCTCTGCATGTTAAGATTTCCATTTCCTGTTTAAATCAGGCCAAAAGTCCCATGTTACCAGGAGATCAAGGTAAATTGCTACAGAAATCAATTTGGAATTCTTTGAAGCAATTAAACGGTAAAGCAGACAGACAGCAGGGAACACTTTCAGCTCGAGAGAAGGAAAGAGGAATGATGTCAACATGGTTAAATTGAAAGGAAATGTCATTGGCTACTTTAAGATGGGAAGTTTGTGGAAGCTAACAAACCCTCAGAATGAGTATATTTGAAAGATGATACTTTAACTAAATTAAATGAAAATCTATTAATCTAAATCTAATTAAATCTCAAGTAGGTAATTAGGAACATATGCTCTCTTTAAGTAGACTTGCCAATTTGCAGGTATATAATCTCTTTGGGGGCTTAACAATCCAGACTGCATGCATAATACAAGTCATATTATGTTCCATTTGTTCTTTAATAGAATCAAATTATAAATATGGGACAATCTATTAAAACAAACCTATGTGTTCATGTGCACACAAGTACAAATATATATACAAATGCAAACAAATTCAGCAAATCAATATGAACACTAAGTGTAGAGTTGTACATAATTTTTAATAAGTTGACAGAGCTCCTGGTCTCTGGAAGTACGCAGAAAACATACAGCCTCTATGCAGAGATGATAGTCATGTCTGTACAAAGATTATGGGTCAAATGGGACAAGTTGACAAACTCCAGGCCAGCTGGGGCCACATAGTGAACACTTGTTTTAGCAAAACACACATACTCTATTATGACAGAGATAAATTTCATGAAGGACTGATGAAGTTACTAAATATTTTGTAACAAAATTATTATATACATTATTTAGTCTTATATTTGGTAATGGTTCCTCCAATTATGAAACCTAAATTCTGTGACTTAAATTGCATCTCCCATACTATGTTTTTACAATAGGGCACCTCTCTTCCACTCTTACCTCCAATTAATTGAATTCAAATGGTTACAGATTGTAAAAAGCACTGTTTAAAATTACCAAGAGAACCTTAAGTAGCATTCTGTGGACTTATAAAACCGCTTGAGAAACCTGATTGGTTATCACAATTATTGGTATTTTCCTTATAAATGCACAATGTCTTCAGTCCAAAATTTCAGATATATCATCAAAATCGCTAAGAAGGAGATTCACAAACATTAGATTCAACAAGGGCTAGAGTGAGAAAATATGATTATCTATATTTGCAAAGGTGTAATTAGGCAGTGATCCTTCAGGAAAAGAGACCCTACTAGTCTTGGGGGCAGAAGCAGAAATCTTAATTAAAGAAATGTTTAACTAAATATTAGTTTATTATCTACATAAAGGAAAGGTACAGGCACAACTCTAAGATATCATGTGAATATCTACTAAAAATTTTTCTCAGTAGTGCTGAGGAAATAAAAGGAAATACTTATAATAAGGCACAGATATTCAGAAGGGACCACTGATGCTGAAATTCACATCTCTAAAGCACAGGTGATGCTTTACCAGTGCGAATGACTCTGAGCATATTATCCTGGCCTCCATCATTCCACCCCGTAGCGCTGGCGTTTCTGAGGTGGAGAACGTCCTGGCTGGGGCAGATGTCTTAGAGGTGGGGGCATCGCGACAACACTTGTGCAATGTCTTTCTTACTTTCCTCCTCACTGAGACAAAATCCCGGAAGCTTGCAGCTGGGCAAGGGAGGGAGATAAATCTACTGGGGCCACACCCTCAGTCACCTGCCCACTCGACCAGCCCCTGCCTCCTAACAGTGAGGTGGTTATCAGGCTATCACATCTCTCTGGTCCAATCCCTCTCCACAAGCCCCACCTTGTGAGCCCGCGAGGCCTACGGGACATCTTTTAGTTAAAGCACCGCACGCAAATCCTGGAAACTGGTATTCAGCTGCTGTCTTAGAAATGACTTGTTATTGCCCAGGGAGAAGCATTGCTGGTTGCTGCCGGCGTAATGATGACGTGCACAGGAGCCCATAAGAGGGAGATGAGCGTAAATCCCAGCTTCCTCTTCTAAGTTCAGGTCTCCATTTAATATTTTTGATTGGTATAACTGTGCGTAAATGGAGCTAGAAAAGAAGAACCCCAGAGTTGACATGCAAAAATAGCACGTGGAAAGTCTTCAGACATGAGAAGCAGTTTCTAGGTAGATGGAATGTTAGGGTCTCTTAATAAGTTTTAGAAAAACATGTGTTAGAAAAGATATAGGACTTGTGAATGATCTGCTCTGGTGCTCATTTCAATGCAGCTTTGAGCAAGGTCGACTTGTGCCTTTTGTATTCCAAACATTACCAATTTACCTATTTAACTAAATATGAAAACATGATAAAACCACATCATATTTCCCCCTTTTCTATCTAACTTTCCTCTTAAGATAACTGAATAATATTTTACCATAGTCTAGAGTCTTGCCCAATTTCATCTCTCCATGAGGCTATTTTTAGCTACATTTTTGCAATTAGATCGTCAGTAAATATACACGTATACCCTGTATATTATGTATTATATATGATTACATACATTACATAAAATGATGTATGCACCTTGGTCATATATTTAATATTTGTATAGTTAAATTTTTTGCTAAATTACAAACTGTGCATATACCTTACTAAAACTAATTCTGTAACATTCTTTATAGTGTATTTTTCTTATTTTTTAAGGCCTTGAACAATTTCTCACATGAGTCAAGTACAGAAGGAAAGAATTAAGATATCTAAATGAATAATTTATTGATTAAAGTAGACAGTGAAGTAAGTCTTGGACAATGACAAATATTTTTCTGGTAGCATTTATGTTGAAATGATGTTAAAAGCAAAAGCTTTGATAAGTAGATATAAAAATCACATAGAAACTTGTATCTCACAAAATTCCATTTGTAACTATAAACAGAAATTTACATTGAAGGTCAATTGAGCTGTAAGGGAAACAATACAAGTCCACAAAAACAAAAACATGTTACATTGTGATTTAAAATAATAGATAAATCTAATTTATTCATAATGAAATATTTAGCATCCTTTCCTCATTAATCTATCCTAAACCCAATTAGACATATTGTACATTATATGGTATGCAATTTAGAAAATACACATGAATTTAACATGAAAAAGAAAACCAATTCCAAGTGAAATGAACCTTTTCAGACTCATCTTTGAGTGATTATTTCTACAGAGAATACACATGACTGAATTTTATTAATATAATTCTCTATATTATAAAAAACAGGTCAGAAAAGTTCTCCCCCAAGGAAAGAAAATAGCTAACAATTATATTAGTATAATTTTTCAAAGCATTTTTGCATAACTTAGTTATGTAGTTTTCTAATAATCTTATATAGCCCTTGTTAGAAGTATTATTTCCAGGATTGTATGATTCTCATTGTTAAGACTGTTGTAAAAGTATTGCATTACTTACGGTCGCAGAAAACACAGAGTAAAACTCAAGTACTTTGTGGAATCATGTCTGTATTGTTAGAAAGGGAATTTGTTCTAATCAGAAACTCATGCTGTTAATTTTAACTTTCTTTCTTTCTTCCCTTCTTTCTCCTTCCTTCTTCCTTCCTTCCTTCCTTCCTTCCTTCTTTCTTTCTTTCTTTCTTTCTTTCTTTCTTTCTTTCTTTCTTTCTTTCTTTCTTTCTTTCATGTTGGGACTGAAACCCAAGTTATCATGCATAGTAGGGAGTACTTTGCTACTGAGGTACATCTCCAATCCCCAGGTGATTCTTTAGGACAAGGAAACCGCAGAGTTAGGAGTAACAAACTGATCCCATTTCATACTTCCTCCATTCTTCTCTCCCTCCCTGACTCGCATGCCTAAAACTGTATATTCAATAATTGTGGGGGCTGGGGATATAGCTCAGTGGAATAAGCGCTTGCCTAGCAAGCGCAGGGTCCTGAGTTCGATCCCCAGTGCCACAAATAATAATAATAATAGTAATAATAATGATAATAATAATTCTGAAATGAAACAGATATTTCAAACGTGCTCTTTAGAAGTTAAATGAAGCATAAAACTCAATATCTGTATCTTTAGATGTTCAGAAATCTACCCATAATCTACTGTGAAATGTCTCACTAGAAGTGCAAAAGCACTTGCCCTGTTATTCTTGCCAAATTATACATTTTAGTAAAGTAAGATTTATCCAAAAAGATCTTAAATATTATAAAAAGATAAGTATGCTAATTAAAAGTAAAATAGTTGCTTATACCAAAAGTAATTATGTGCAAATTCAAGCGCATTTGCATTTGGATAATATTTGTGAACAATGGGAAATTACTGAGGTAAACGTTTGTTTCTAATGGAATTACAGGAGGCAAGTTTTTAAACTAGAAATATTGAATTTATTCCCTAGCCAAATAATTGTCTATAAAGGCTTTAAAATAAAGCCAATTTTTATAAAAAGGAAGTTAATATGGAGCTATAACTTAATTTGACTGCCAAGTGGCACTTTGATGTTTAAATGTAATTCATATTGAAAGGCAAAAGCAACCTTTACTAACAAGAGTAAAGAAAAAGGATTTGTGAAAACTGTTTCTCTGCAAGGTGATGAAAAATAAAAACCCAAATCTACTTGGAAATAAGCAAGCAAAGAGCTGCAAATTTATATCTAACATCCACATATGCTGTACCGAGTGTACAATATCACTTTCACACTGAATTTCCACTTGAAGAATGTTATGTAAATATCTAAACTCTCAAAGTGTCCCACATGCAGAAAGAGTGCCCACGTGAGCACGTGCTCTCTTTGTGCCCTTCTCTTGCTCTGTCTCTCTCCCATGGCTGCATGCACACATGTACACACACACACACACACACACACACACACACACACACACGCACACCGAGAGAAATGTTTCACATTCTATACTAAAAGTAGTATTAGAAAAGCAAGAAAGAACAGTGTATCAGAATATGCTAAAAATGCTGAGGATAGGGTTCAGTGGTAGAGCTCTTGCCTGGCATACACAAAGCCCTGGGCTTTATCAGCACCGCTACCAAAGAAAAAGAACTTGAAAAAATACTAAATAAATAAAATATAACCACATGTAATTTTCAGAATGGATATGTTTTCTTTAATAAATAAACATATAAATAACATGCTACTTAAATGCATGCAAAAGATAAAAGTATGAGTATTACATTTTGAAATTGTAAATAAATAATGTCACTTCTGATTATCAATATCTAAAAACACTATTACAGTTTTGGTTAAGAAAACATTAAAAATGGTGATGGTAAAAAATGACAAGATGATATAAGAACCATATATCCACAGAGACATAAAGAGAACTTTAAAAACTGAAACATATTGGGATTTAATTTCTATTCATATGAATTATTTGTACATATTATTTGATAGCACTGTAACGTTTACAGAATGTGCTGATCTAATCCACCCCGTCACTCTCTAATCTCGTACTCCTGCCAATCTCCACTAATCATCATTCTGCTTGCAGATCTACTGATTGTTTAGCTCTAAAATTCAAGGACCATATTCAGTACTTCCGTTTCTCTATTGAGCTTGTTTTACTTAATATAATAAAGTACAATTCATCCACTTTGCTACAAGTGACAGGAATTCAATCTTTGTGGCTGGATAAAACTCTATTGAAGGTATGATGCAGGTTACCTAGGCAGGACCTATATCTTAGCTATTGTGCATGAATAGTCTCATGATCAAAATTGACATCGGTATTTCTTTGATGTGCTGATTTTGTTCATTTTGAATGTACATCCAGAAGTGAAATAGATAGATAACATTGTAGGTATAATTTTATTTATTTGAGAAACCACTATAATGTTCATCATAATGACTGCTTAAATTTACACTCCTGACATTAGTACATAAGAATTGCTTTTGTCTACTTCATTGACATGATTTTCTACTTTTTTAAGCAATAGCCATTCAACTGGGTTATATGTGATAACATTATACATGCACACCCAGCAGACGAAGTTGTTACCTATTGTGGAAAGCAATTTGCTAATACAAATTGAACTTTCAGATGAGTATTGTAGAAATTCTACATATTTACGTATGCATTAGATAAAAAATATACAGTTTGCAAACCTGCACAGAAAACATAGCCAAAGTAATCCCATCATACAGTGTGATGCCACAAAGAAACATTATAATAGCCACCAAAGGAAGAATACAGAACATATTCCAATGTTAGAATATCAAGACTAGATGATCATCCATTATAATCAAAATGATAAATTGAATTATTGGAATAAGTACAATAAAATCTCTAAAATCCGTTGTGGATGGAAGCAAGCAATTAGTGAAATGGTGATGTTATGGTGAAAAGTATGTAAGGTTCAGTAACTCATAATAAACTCCAGCGAGTGTACCTGTAGGAGTGTACATTTACATCACAACAATCTTATCAAGGAAAACATAAAAAGCCCATTCAAGATTTTGTTGGCCCAGTCACAGCAAGGACAGAGAGACGAAAGTTGGAGATGAGAATGGGGAGCTGCCAAGTGGGGTTTCAGTTCTGCACAGAATTGTTTGGCAGTGCTTGGATTGAAGCCAGCATTAACCTTGAACTACATTCCAGCATTTATGGATGTATATATCCATAAATGTGTATCACGGGTGATTTAATGTATATAATGCACATGATTTGTTATATATATTTAAATGTAGTATATCATTAATATATTATTTTAATATTATATTTATATATAGTTCATATATTTTAAACATACATACTTATACTTAAGTTCCCAATATATGAATGAGTTCTGTTGTAGGAAAACATTAATAAGCAGCATTCATTCATAATCCAACAAAGTGAGTCTTACACAGTACACCTGTGACTCTTACACTGTACACTTGTGAAAGTTTGCAGCTTGAATGCATATATCTCTCTATCTGTATGTCTACAGATAAAGAGACATATACATATTTAGTTTTGAGACAGTCTTCCTAAGTTGCCCATGTTGAAATCTTCCTGCCTCAGCTTCCAAGACTGAGGGATTACAGGTTTGTACCTCCACTCTCAGCTTCAAATCTATATAAAGTCTGTGTTTTAAAAAATGAACACATTAGTAAGAATTACTAGAACTGGTTGCTTTGCCCAGGAATGTTTCTCATGGTGTTTTGTGTACTCATTATATTTGTACTGTCCTGTATCATACTTTTGGAGAAAAGAATAAAGTTAATGAGTGCTGTGGTCAATATAAGCTTTTCACATACTCTGGAGAAACAGAATTATGTACCTACAACATTCTCTTTACCATAGGACTTAAAATATGAGGTATGAACATTTTAAATGATACATTTATAAGAATCATAGGGTGAAAATAGTCTGTTAAGTATCAGATAAGCTGGTTATCTTCTCGGTATGTAATAAAGCACAAGATAAGATTAAGGATCTGAAAGAATTTGCATTAAGGTGGACAATACAAATAGGTACATAATCTTATATATTCTTTTTTTTTTTTTTTTTTTGGCGGTACTGGGGATCGAACTCAGGACCCTGCACTTGCTAGGCAGGCACTTACTCCACTGAGCTATATCCCCAGCCCCATAATCTTATATAGAAAGTACATTTTTAGGGAAAGTTATTCTGGTGAGTTTGCTTGGCTTTTGTTTAAAATAATCATTTGAATTTAGACAGACTTCCATCTAGTAACAAATTATCCACCATATAAAGTTTAATACAGGAGGAAAAGGAAATGAAACTGAGATATTGCTCCTTATGTTCTTAACAATGGATACTTCATCTACTTTTCAGGACTGATTTCTACCCAGGGAGGCTTGACCTTCTGAGGTGCTGAAGATAAAGATGGTCGTGTGAGGATAGAATGCAAGAATACTAAATGAAGGAGAAACTCAACTGTGCACCTCTGTGCTAGTGGTTCTGCCTTTCTGGTGGACACACCCTTCAGGAGGACAGCTTTTTGATTTTACCATCCACACCTCAATTCTGTCCCTTTTCCTGGCCAGAAGATGTTTCTGAGGAAGATAATTGTCATTTTAAGACTAGGGGAAAAATACCAAAGTGACAAGCCACACTATAGCTCAGATAATATATAATGCCTTTTAAGACAAGTTTATCATTTAAGAAAGCTGCCACAGTGAGTTGGAAAATCTTGCTATACTAGACACAATGAAGCAAAAGTATAATTATGCACAACAAAACCATATTGACTAGGAAAAAGTGTATAACTACTACAGTTCAGACAAAATACTTTATGTAAGTAAACAATACAAGTAAGATAGTGCACCATGTGAAACATAAATAGTCTGATATTCATTGAACATGGAGATGTTGTACATTTTATTTATTGAAGATGCAAAATGGCCTTTTAAAATGTTGTTAATTGTAGTATCAACCTTTAGTTTGCCTTGATTGAATTTTTAAATAATTTCAACATAAATTTAAGTCTCAGCAACTTGGCCTCATTCTTAAAATGCATTTAAATGTGTAATAGCTCAGAATTATTCTAAAGTGTGTCTGAAAATTCATTAAGGTTGATTCAGTCAATTGAATAAATACTGAAAGTATATTCATGCTGAACTCTGAGAAGTTACAGTCTCGTTCTTTTCTGAGCTATAAGTATGTAAAATGTATTTGATTCCTCTCATGGTAGCTGGGTGAATGGTGAAATAAAAACTACTCTCTTAAAATTTTCAGAGATTTTTCACATTACACTCAGGAGGTATTGAACAGTTACTTATATTTCAAACAAGGAAATTGAAAGAATTTTAAGAAAAAATAGAGTTGAGTCAAGCAATAAGGTTTATAAACTACTTAATCTTTGACAAATGGGCCTGAAACACACTCTAGAAAAAAGATAACCTTTTTAATAAGTGAGTTGGACAAACTGGATGTAGACAGGAAAAATACTGAATCTAGATCTATATGTTCACCACTGTCTTGGGTACTTTTCTCTCATTTCTGAGACAAAATACCTGATGGGCAGAATTAAGGAAAGAAAGGTTTATTTAGCTCATAGTCTGTGGAGGTTTCAGTCCATACTTGGATGGTTCCAAGGCAGAGTGGCATCTGGCAGAGGGAAACAGTTCATGGCTGTGGAACACGGCAAAAGCAACCAGCTTAAAAGGGAGGAAAGGCGACAAGCAGCCTCTGTCTCCCTTACATATGCAAAATTCTCCACACCAGGGCAAGGGTAGCTCTCAACCCATAATCAGTGAAACTCTAAAAGCTTGCCCCATAACCACATGAGGCTTTGGGGTGACACCCAGAGACAAACCATAACAACCATGTACTAAACTAAAATAAAAACATATGAAGATCTAAATGTTA
Organism: Dinomys branickii; assembly: GCA_004027595.1. Classification (NCBI taxonomy): domain Eukaryota; kingdom Metazoa; phylum Chordata; class Mammalia; order Rodentia; family Dinomyidae; genus Dinomys; species Dinomys branickii. The sequence continues at coordinate 65,607 of PVLD010007682.1, read as the reverse complement.
AAACAGAAACATCTGACCTACTAGAAGACAACATATGTAAAAGTCTTGAAGCCATAGGTATAGGCAATGATTTTCTGAACCAAATTCTGGTTGCACAGAAAGTGGCTCTGAGAATCAACTAATGGGATCATATCAAATTAAAAATCTTCTGCACAACAAAAGAAACCACAAGCCAAGTGAAAATAACAAAGTACAGACTGGAAAAAAAATGTTGCCAGTGATTGCTGAGATAAAAATTCGTATGTAGAGTATATAAAAATATTCATAACAATTAGACATATCAAAATAAGAAGACACAAACAAAAATGGGGAAGTGAAATGAGCAAACGTTTCATAAAAGAAGTACAAATAGAAAATACATATATGAAGAAAAGTGCAACATCAATGTCCATTAGATAAATACAAATTTAAAAAACAGTGAAATTTCGTCTTATTTGGAAAGATGGCCCTCATCAGTAAATCAAATAACCACAAATGCTGGAGAGACTAGTGGGGGAAAGGAAACACATATACGCTCTCGGTGGGAATGTCAACTAGTTTAACCAGTATGGAAATCAGTGCAGAGATTCCTGTAAAACATAAAGCTAGAAATTCCATTTGAGACAGCTATTCCCCTCCTCTGTGTCTTCCCAAAGGGTTACAGTCATACCTGCACATACACGTTTACAGCTGCACAATTCATAATAGCTAGATCTTAAAAGAGGGTTATATGTTGCTATACACACGAATGGACAAATATCTGATATTTACGTAGAATGGAGTAATACTATACCATAAAGATAAATGAGTCACTTTTAGGAAAAATGGATGCACCTTGAGTCCATATTTGTAAGCGAAGAGAATCAGGTGCATAAGTTTAAATGTGTGATTTCTCTCATACGAGAACTAATAAATACATAAAGAAGGAAAGAAATAAGGAAATAAATGCATAAATAACTGATCCCTAATAGGAAGTGGGGAGACAGAGCTGTCTCCATGGGAAAGAGAATCAAAAAATGGAGGGAGAAGAGGGACAAAGATGGTAAAAAGAGTTAAGATGTGTCACATACATGTACCAACTAAACACAAGGAATGGGAGCGTTATGCGCTGCAAATATGTACAAAAATGGAAGGGGCTCCGGGATTGGTGGAAGGGGAGAGAGGAAGGAAAAGGGGATGAAAAAGGGAATTAAATTGCATTATTTACAGTACCAACAGCCCACAAGGAATTTAAGCGTGTACTACACATAGGCACTTATAAAAATAAGCAGTCTTCATAAAGACTTAGAAATCAGGTGGTAATTTGCGGGTGTACAAGGGATTACAAAGGGATTCTTGTGTGAAGCAGGAAGACTAAGAGAAGCAGTTTCTTGTTGGTCAGGTGGCAAGTGGGGGAAAGCAGGAATCCCATTAGAGAGTTTCTACTGTTCTTTACTCTGAGGGGCTGAAGAGATCTTGAGGGGTCGTAAATGGTTAAAAAAAACTCAAATGGGAAAATATAATCAGAAAGAGTGTCCTTGGAGAGTCTTTATAAGGTATTAAAAGATGAAGCTAGACATATGTGAGAATAAGTTGGACTGTAACTTTGTTAGGGACCTGGGCAGGAGAAATGGTGCCGAAGAACAGTACCTGATGTCATGAAAGCTTAGATGAATTTGGATAATTTTTATGAAGAAATCAATCAATATGGCACATCCATTTATCAAATTTTCTGTTTGAGAGGATATAAATATCACATTTGACACGTTAGAGATGACCAGTGTCTACAGAGATAGGAAATGCAATAAAGGTGAGTAAAGTAAATTTATTTTGTACAAGTTTTTTCTAAATAATCTCTAGTCCCTAGGTTAACTTGGATATTGTTACATGCCCTGTTGAAAAATTATTCTATGCCAGGAGTCTATGTACAGATGTGATAAAGCAGTGATATAAATGGTATTACGCTGGGATGATTATGAAATAAGAAGATAAAATCCATGACAGAATCAGGTAAAACGACAATGCAAATTTGTTGACTAAAAAGATCAAAACTGATACATGACACCATTGGCTTAATCAACTATACATTTACTTTTTCTCAAAATACAACCCCTCCATGGGAATAATGAAATCCATCAATAACAACAGTAATCTATCATCATACATAAAATAAACTGCTTGCCAACTATGATTTCCCAAAATTTATTGTCAATGAAGACTTCTTATCAAATTGGAGTCATTGTAAAATATGTTGCAGTTGAATTAAAATCAAATCTCTTAGTGATGGTCATGGTATCTCCTCATTCATCATAACTAAATGGTGTGCAAAAGAAAGCCACTCTTAAGAAGATTATTCCTGAATTACATAAAATGTGTCGAACTTTATTTTGTTCTCTGTACACAGAGTGATTGGAAAACAGTAAGGTTCTAAAATTTAAATAATTATGTACTTCTTTCACCTAATAATGATAGATATAAAAACTACTCTCAGAGACGCTACAGGGAATATAACACTTTGAGCATAATAAACCTAAAACTCTGTGCAAAAATGAAAGTGACAGCTCAAAATGCCCCCAGGCAGAAATTCCTCTTCTACCTGATCTGAGGGAAATAGAAGAGACAGCTTCATTCCACAGAATGCACTGTGTTCCAGTGTGTAGACGATGACAGGTCATGCTCAATTATAATCTGATTCACTTATAAAGTGACTTAATTGTCAAAATTTTGAACATATAAAAACATTACTGAAAAAAATCACATATCTTCCTACAGGTGAGAATGTTTATTTTTGTTTTCATTTGAGAATATTTCACCTCCACATGTCTCTTTGTGGTTAAATAGATTTTATCAATGTTTTAAGCACATGTTGATGTTCCAAGTGCATGCAGAGAATTATATGGTGGTGATTTCGGAGCTCAGTGGTCAGATAATCAGAAAAAAACCCAGATAATGAAAACATCAAACTCATCTTAGACTTTCCATTCTAATTATCATCACACTGCAAACTCCTTCCGGGGTTACACTCATTTTAAGCTTTAAAAATTAGCTCTGCTTGTTTCTCTGGCTAAGGTTCACACAAAAATGTTTGTGTACATGTTTTTGGCTTTTCTCCCCAAGATATTGTACAAGAAATTCCTCTACAATGTTTGGTTTGTTACTTATTCATTCTCAGTGCATCATACTAGGCACTGTGTCAGTACTGTATGGTGTTCACCCATTCTGGTGTCTTCATCCATCTACTGCAGACAGACAGCGCCATCTCCTCCCACCTGTGCCTTCTGCGAAGAATGATGCTGTCTGATGTATGGCTGAAGGTACAAAAGCATTTTCATAGAATACATCACCACTAGCTTTACAGGAAGAATAGACAGGTGGGGACTGAGGGAGAAACTGAGCAAATGATCGCATACGTTCTGTGCCTGTGCATTTATACCAAAAGTAAAAATCACTATTCTCCATAACTAACATGACTACAAACACTGCACAAAGATAAATTACGGTATTTCTTCCTTGTGAAAGATGAGGATTTGAATTCAATTATCTCTTAGGTGAAGCATATGAGAGGGAAGAGTATTAACTAAGACATAAAAAATTTCAAAAAATGAACATAGTTTTGTAGAATCAAATTTTTCAAGGATCACAAGGTAACAAGAACTCAGAAGAGTGAGGAAGTACAAAGGGCAAGGGGAGACGAGTGAAGCTGTGACTGACTGTGAGCAGGTGTTGGCAGTTCCGCCCGGGTGTCCACTTCCTGTATAATTCCTTCTCTTTAAGGGTAGAGTGGGGAAACATGCAGAATAACATTTCCATGATTATGCTTGTTTACTTGAAAAGAAAAAGGGATCGGTATTTTTAGACTGGCTCCAATCCAAATTGGCCCGAATTTGAATTTTAACGAGTCAAAAACTTGATATCCTGAACAGGACTAACCCCGTGAGTTAAGAAGTCTAAAACAGACTCAGTATCTGAGAGACACACTGCTGTGGGGAAGTTCCTTTAGGCAAGAGAGGCGGCTTGCACATTTTGAGAGTTTCAAATATACAACCAGGAAAATGTAAATTCTGCCAATATTCTGAGTAAGTTTGAGAAGAACTCTTACTGCGAATGAAAATTAAGCCTAGTCTATACTATGAGAGGAGGCCTATAAATAGATGATTTGGGCAAATCATATGTGATAGACATAGCCTGCTACACGGAAATGGAAAGCGCACATAGAGTCTGGTACAAGAAATGGAAAGGTAAAAGCCAGGTGTGGTGGCACAGGACTATAATTCCAGCACTCAGGAGGCTGAAGCAGGAGGATCACTATGAGTTTGAGGCCAGCCTAGGCTATACTGTGAGTTCTAGGGTGGCGGAAACTAGGCTACGTAAGGTTTACATTGCTGACCACAAAGGACCTCTGTCTGTGTTTGAAACTCACCGTGCTCTGAAGCCAAGCTAACGCCACAGCTGCTCACACTCCTCCAGGGCAACAAACCTGCCACTCAGAGATCAAACAGTTCTCTGAACTGGCAACATTTACTGCCTTTGTTTCTCAGAGCCCTAGTCATTCTCATGGACTTTTACCTCCAATGTGCCCTTTTCTTATGACAGCCCCCCTAAATCTAAGAGAAACCAATAAATATGTTGATCTGGAAGAGTTCTGGTCTTTAATCCCTCCCGGATGCCTTTACTCCTGACAGAGTTCTGATCTCCCTGGACTCCTCCTAAACCACACAAGTTCTCTCTTTTTATTTAAGCCTTCTCTATAACTTGTTTTCAGAATTTGGGAGTTCGGGTGAGTCTCCAGTACAAGGTCAGTCTGAAATATACAGTAAAACCCTGTCTTAAAAAAAGAAGACATACAATAAGGAGATGGAACCTTGAAATCACAAATGCCTTACATGTTGGGAAAACTTTGGAAAGGAGCAGTGGACTCCCAGAAAGTTCATTTGGGAAATATTTAGTAGAAATATGGATATTAAGGGTGCCAAAGATGCAGAAAGAAATGAAGAATGCCATGTTGAGGAACTAGAGGAAGTGGGTCCTTGCTAATATAGTTGAAAAATCTTAGCAAAATCTTCACCTATGGTTTTATGAAAAGATAAATTTTAAAATATTAACTTGGAAGATAGCTCCAAGAAAAGATGTTGAAGGTGCTGTATGATTTCTTCTTGCTGATTACTATAAAATTTAAAAGGGGAATAGATTGAAGATGTGCTAAATGTAAAGGAAATAGTACTGTTTATTTTTTTAATGTCAGCCTATCAAAAAAGCAGTATATGGTTACATTGATCAAAGACTGCTAAAACATGGTTGTAGAGAACCAACCTGGGCATAGTACTGAAAGTTCAGAAAGATTAAAACAGGGCACACTAACAAAGTCTTTCGAGTGGATTAAGGTGAGCATCAGGTAAACCACAGCTCCTTAGGAAATTGAAGAATACTGTCCCTTTGCTGTCTCAGCTTGAATCAAAGATAGAGAAAAGTTTAGCTCAAAGGATTTGTGGTTGTGGTATTTACCTAATAAATTAAATCCTCTGAAATTTAGGAAGGGTTACAGAGTTGTTAAGAACATTATTTCAACAGAACTATTCTGGGGTTTGAATGAATAAGAGAGAGAGAATCTGTAATGAAATAAACCTGATAATGGCTGAAATTTATACTGTAGAGAGGAGCTTGAAAACACATATTATCTTTATGAAAAGAGGACACTGACAGTGGTGGAACCAGGATCCCAAAGATGGAGCAAAGAACCATGGAAAATAATTCCTAGACTTTGAAATTAATCAGTAAAAATGCAACATTTTTCCTCAAGGATTTCAGTACTCTTTGGGTCATGAGTCTAATTATTACTTTAGACTTTTTCCTCTTTTAACCAAATTCCTGTAACTATTATCCCCTCCTGTCTCACCATCATTCATTGGAAGGTTTAGAGGCTTTAGATTTGTCCTCAGATGAAACATAATTGTGTTCACGACCTGTACTTAGATTTTTAAGATGAGAGAATTTGCAATTTGAGGTAAAGCTGTAATGAGGAAGGAACCTTGGGAGATGTTATATAAGGGCCATATGTACTAGAAATGGGAGAAAACCAGAAAACCTGACCATAAGATATGATGGTAGTCAGAATACTAAGATAGTGCCCAGTTTCTTGGGTTTTTTTTTTTTTCATATATCTGCCTTGAGTAATGTTCACATTTGATGGTAAGCACTATCTCTTATTTAGAGAAGACACTTTCTATATGCCTTCCAGTAATTTGTCCATGTGATAAGCAAACAGATCATTAACCTGGGGGTACCTAACCAGGCTGCCCTTAAAAGACAGCTTAGTTTCAGAGATATCCTTTTGTTGGCCTTGAAACAATAGCTTATGCAGAAAACTTTACATGAGAAGGGATTCCTTGTAGGACTGGAAGGTTGTATTTCTGGCACCTATAGCCCTGAACAATATAAGCACACTTTTATAAGATAGTCAGGCTCCATATAAAGCAACATCAACAACAGTGGACATATTGTTATTTTCAAATTGTTTACTCAGAAAAACAAGTATTGGCATGTAGCACTGATCAAACAATTAAACATTACCTGTTCCTTTCAATAAAGCGACAGAAATTAGCAGTGCAGCTGTCTCAACTATCTTGTGTGTAAGTATATACATATTTTCTCTTCTGTCTTTCTTTCCTCAATTTCCCTCATCCCAGTTGTTCTATCCTTTTGAGCAGTTTCTTTCCCTTTCACAATACCCATTGTACCTTTTAGATTTTATTTATTCTTTCAGGTTTTTACACTAGGGAGACAATACTATGTTTATACATGTTAGTCTGATTTATTTCACTTATGAAGATGGTCTCTAGTTGCACCTTTACCTATAAAAATCTTGAGTTAATCTTTCTTTATAGCTGAGTAATATTTCATTATACAAAAATTTCTTATCACCTTGTCTGAAATTCTGTATTGTTTTTATTGTTTTTCTGGTGTGTTTTTCTGGTGTTTTTTTCTGTGTGTTTGTAAATATGTTTTCATTCTTTTACCTTTAAAATAAAAACAGAAAAAAAACCACCAACGAAGGACAAACAATAAGAAAAAAGCAACAACAACAACACAAACACAAGCCTACACCATAACTGCAGCACTCCTCGGTAATGAACACATAATAGTGAAGTGTACTTGCCTCCTTCCTCAGAAGAAGAGATGCTTTTTAAGGATGCTGAATGTGTGTTGATTTATTGTGTGGTAAGAACTTATTACAACTGAGAAATGAAAGTAGGACCTAAAATCTTTTTCCAGTGGAAGATAGGTAAAGGAAATTTCTAGTTTAAGAAAATATCACCCATGCAACCTGAGATGTATGGGACAATAGAACATTATATAAGCTGTAATTATTTTAGTACAATTGTAAAATTAAATGGCATTGCAATAGCAGTGATGACAATATTTCAAATGTATTCAGGCAAAATATTTTTAAAATCATTTCATATTCACACTGATATCAGGTATGTTTTACTCTTATCCTCATTTTGTAGACAAAATACTGGAAGTGGAAAGAGGTTTTGTGTAACTTGCCAAAGTAATAGTTTTAATCTTGCTAAAATATACATATGAATAAAATGAAGATAGCCAAGCTTCAGAACTGCAAAGTTCTTACTATAAAGACTTAATCAAGAGGCAGAGTTTCAAAAGATTCATTAACAAAAATGATTTATCTAATTAACTCTACAGAAATGCCTCCCCAGATTGAACAAAAACAAAATCAATAAAGGATAAAGAATAAATAAAAAATTTAAATAAAGAATTTCAGTCAAATAGATACTTTAAATATTAGGATTTGGGGGCTGGGGATACAGCTCAGCTCAGTGGAATAAGCGCTTGCCTAGCAAGCGCAGGATCCTGAGTTCGATCCCCAGTACCGCAAAAAAAAAAAAAAAAAAAAAATTAGGATTTTTTCATATACTAGTAAGATAGGAAAATGAGGGATTCTAAACAATTTCAAAGCTTTATGAATATCATATTTTAGATAAATGTGAAAGGTTAGATGATGGTGATAAACAAAATAAAGAGAAAACCAATGTATTTTTTGTGCTTTTCATAGACATCTTTTCTCATTTTGAATTATGAAAACGTTTTAAGACAAAGCCACATGAGATTTCACATCATTATTAATGTTTGAATAATAGATTTTAATGTCGCAAATTTTACCTTTTTGAGAAATTGCTAAGCATTTCCAAGAAGTCATGATACAGTTTTATTTATTACAGCATAAGAAAAGATAAGCTGAATAATTATTAAATTTTGCTAAGTACTGATCAGTAGCTTTGTGTTTATGAGTCAAGTATAAAGGTGAGTGCTAAAATATTTTATAAAAACTACATTGCAAAGTGTAAAGATATGAACAAGCCACAGCTTTTTATATATCATATCACTTTACCCTACAACATTTAATTGTCAGGTAGGAAATTTATTTGTGGAAATATCCTATGCTGTAGTTCATGTTAGGACGTACAAACCTGCATTTACCTAGGTTTGGTAGCAATAAAACAGTCTAAACAACTTGAACTTGTTCCTATGTTTGTCTTCTTTCCTTGGTAACCTTAGATTTACGTTAACACACTTTTAGACTATGTCTGCACACACATGTCAGGACACATCAACTACTCAGAGCCAGTGGATATGTAATAATCTTGTCAGTTCCAAAAAATTTTGTTCATTACTTGATTTGGAAAATTTTGCGTATGGTTCATCATTTATATCTAATGATATCTGCATCCTCTGTCCCTCCTTCTCTCTCTCTCTCTCTCTCTGTTCATTTTATGTATTCTTCTCAGTTACTCATCTTGTTGGGTTATTTTTTCTTAAATCATAAGCATTTTGACATTTCTGTCAGTCACCTACTTATGTAGTTAACCACGTGCAGTAAAGCATTACCATACACTCACATGGAAAAAGAGGCTTTTTGTCAAAATTGAAGAAGCTCTTGTTTGAGTTTTTAAGTGGACTCCACTGAATCTTTCTTCACAAAAGAACAGAAGATTGTACTTTTTCTTTACTTGTGAATCTAGATGCACAGTCCTTTATCACTTTTAATTACAAATTAGTTATTTAGCAAGAATTGGCTAGCTGATTTAACTAAAATAGTCCTCACATTTTATTTAATCTTTCAAGTTGTATATATCCCACAATTTGAAAAACTTTCTGATATTATTTGGAAAATCTTATCGACTTTAACATTAGAATCAGGGAATGTAGCATTATAAATATCTTTTCCTTATCAGGGACAGGCAAATGTATTACTTTTAATATTTCTATAGCCTTTGTCCATGAGAATATCTCTTGTTTTGTAAGGATTACTGTAAAATATCAAAAACTTTTACAAATAATTTTGTAGATAAAGTAGTATATATTTTGAATTTTATAATTTATAATTGCATATATGTGACCATTGTCACACAGAACAATCTAAAGACACCACCACAGCTGGCACCTCTCTCATGACATCTCAAGTGTGGTAGAGAATTTATGCTAGGTGTGATGGAGGGTAGAGTGAGGGTCTCGGGATTGTTTGTGCTCTGCTTTCCCAAAACAGTTCCATAAGCAATTAGTTGATTTCATCAAAAATCATTAGAATCAAGTGGAAGTCAAACCTTAATTGGGCCTAAAACTAACATATTTGATGTGCATATAAATATAATACTTTATCTGTTTCTTAAAGTTCTAGCATATTATCTCTACAGAATACTTCTTTGTGCATTCATAAGAGATGGATTTTGTGGTGTATGAAAACAGATCTTTGGTTTAAACATACATTTACACAACTAATGTGATTCAAATGAACAAAAATAGTATATATTTTATAATATTTTTATAATAACCCTATTTTCACTAATATCCAGTTATTTATTCAGTGGTAGTTAGTTTTATTTAATTTAAATTTTGTGAGGAACTATGATTCAGTTCAAGAATATTATCTCATATGAAAACAAAACATTTCTTAAAGAGAGCACAGATTCTAAACAAAGGATTCTGATAGGTCAATGAAGTAAAAAGCTAGTTCTGTACATTTGTTAATCTGGAAATGTAATCCATTATAGTACAAATCTCACAATCTTGTAATTGTGGAATGAGGGAACCTATTTTATTTCATCAATCAGTGCTTTACATCTATTATAAAGTGGTGATTTTATAAGATATAATTCATGGATGCATATTTGCTTCTTTTGTTTCCTGATATGTTCGGGACTTGCTCCGCTACAGTGTGACTCCTTCTGTCTCACGAAGTGATCTATGAATACCAGCATTAATCAGATTGTTAGGCAGAATTTCAACTCTTAGCTCAGGCTTAGTGATATAGAATTTAAATTTCCATAGTAAATTAGTTGAAAGTATTGAAAGCACTGATGGTGTAAGGGTCTATTTGCTACTTCTAATCATTCCTTAAATATTTTTATAACATCTACATCTACCTCAGCTATTGAAAAATTTTCTTCATAGTAATTGACCTTGGTTTCAGAAAGATTATTTTTCTTTGGATAATTCTAAACTGTAACATCGAACTGCAGCCATTCTAAAATTAAGTGGCTTTTTGTATGAAAATTATGACACAGATGAGGAAGCAGGAAGTGGGGAAGGAACAGAGAGCATAATCAAGTTCCACTAAGTCTTCCCAAGTAGCCCCACAAGTCATCAGTCTAAAGAGACTTATTTTCTTTTTGCTACTTGATTTTTACTTGCAGCCTTCAGTCTGACCAAATCCGAAGGAAAAAGGCCATGAGTGTGTACAGTGTTTGATCGATGTTCATTGCAACAGTAGACAGGCTATTGCAAAGCACTTAGGGGCTTTAAAAAACAAAAAGTTATGAATTATTGCAGACTTTTCTACAGCAAAATGCACCACAGTACAGCATAAGTAAACCATGCTTCAGTGGCTTTCATTCTACAGAAAGAGATTTAGACTGATGTGTATGAAACACAATGCCCTAGATAGACTCACCTCACAAAATCCCCCACGGCGTATTAGGAGAGGAGGGCAAACGAGGATGTATGATCACAGGCTATCCCTCAAGCCATGAAGTCTTACGTGTTGGAATACAGCCTGACTTCAGGACATATTTGCAGTGTTGCTGGGAAAGAATTGTAACACCACAGGCAGGGTAATCACCCATTTGCTTGTCTGTTTGTTTGCTTGTTTTCAAGGTAATTTGTTATTATCATAACTAGGCTTGTAATTTATTTTCCCACCTTTGTTGACACTCTATTACATGAAACTATTCATATACCATACATCGTCTAAACTGCTATCTGTAGGGACATATATATGTGCAACAACTCTTAATTAAAATGCACATGTCGAATACACTTCTGAAATGGTTTTTGAATAACAAATTTATTTTGTTTCATTTCTAATTTTTTAAGATAAATAAACACTAACTCTACCCATTTTAAATAAATAAAATTCAATATATCATCCTTTATAATCTCATTCTTTAAATATAACAATGTAATATATTAACAATTGTTCTGACTTTTGCCAGTTTGAAGATATCTTTTGTCTGTACAGTATCTATTTTTCTCTAGAGAAATTTTCTATAATCTTCTGTTTGATTTATGCAACAATGTTGTGTTATCTGTCTCCATGTTAGTCTTTCTTTCTGCAAAATATCTTCTGTAATGCAAGGAGGATGATCTCACAAAGTGAAAAACTAATCATGATATTTATTCTTTGGTATGCTTTAAAAACGGACTGAATCTCTCATACAGCCAATTATTTCAGCATATTCTGTCTTTGACCTATTTCTTCAAGATTTCTGGATAACTTACAGCATCTCTCAGTCAATATTCCAAGCAGAACAAGAACCAATATGTAAGTGTGGTATAGCATTCATGAGAAGCAATTGGCCTACACAAGGAAAAGATTGTATGAGATGTTTCTTATTGTTCTCATCTCATCTCACACTAAATATTTATGTTTAAAAGAGAGATTGTTGGAAAGAACTTGAAAGGGGAAAAACCAGAACATATGACCTGTTACTCTCCTAAAATGAGTTTTAAAATGTGTCAGTCCTTACCTTTGCATAAGAGTATCCTGTGAATGCCAAAGCCTTTGGGAAAGGACCCAGCTACATCTGTCTGGGCCGGCAGTCAGAGTGGGTGATGGAACATCTGGGAGAATTTAGGCCCACCTACTGCTTACTTCGAATTGGTTAAATTAGCAGATTAGAAACCATCAGCATCAGCTGTATAGTAGCTGCTTTCTTTTCAGCCCCTCACATATCACAAACACTTCCCCTTGGCCTACAAGAAACCTTTGTGGAGAATATTTTCTATAAGCCACGTTGCTACATTACAAAGATTTAACAGGTATGTTCTAAAACTTTCCTTCCCTGATTTGATTGTGGATACACATGATATTGTCTGCTTCAGAGACACAGGTTATTTCATAGAATTTAAATTTTCTGTAGTGATCTCTTTCCTGGTACTCCCTTGTACCATGCTCCTTCTGCTTTAGGAATGGCCACTCCCCAACTGAATTCCTGAAAACCATCAGCCAGAATCAACCTGTCCTCCTTTAACTTGTGGGTGCTGGGTATTACAGCCCAATGATAGGGAAGTCTCTAATTTGGAAAATTGGTACTCAGGAGGTGCAGTCATTTCTGTGACTGAAAGTGAATATCTAATTTACAAACCTTGGACACTAGTTTGCAGTAGGGGTTTTGCAAAGTTTAGATATGCACAAAAGTGTAGCCCTTGAATGTAGTACGCTGAGCCTGATGGGTGATTCTCATGAAAACTCAGATGACCGGAATGCTGATAGGAACGTTGACAGTAAACTCCAAACCAGGAACAATGAACTCTTTGAGAACTGGGCAGCTCATGTGTGTTACATTCTGGCAGAAATTTTGTCCAAAGCCCAAACCTTGGTGTGAAGCTGAATTTAAAATGACAGACTAATAGATTGGAAAGGAGCAATTTCAAGCCAGCCAGTGTACAGGGGTGGAATGTATACCTCTGGCTGGTTTTCGCCAGATTTACAATGAAAATCAACAGGAAGTTATGAAAACTTTGCAACTTCACCAGAAGGGAACCGTCATCAGAGTAGGGGAAAAGCAGAGTGTGGTTGATGAAAACATTTGCATTAAAAAGAAGCCAAGTTCTTTGCATCAGGAGATCTGGAAGATGGCTTAAAGGTGCAGGATCTAAGAAATTGAACAGATTCTGCCCTTTGTAGGCTCCAGGGTGTGAAAGTGTAAATTCTTTGAAAGACTTTGTTTTGAGATGAAATCTGTGTGATCCTTTAGTCTTTCAGGAGTACTTAGGAATGTGTTTCCAGAGTTTAGCATCTAGACAGTTAGAAGCCAGAACAGCCACGGTCACACAGGGCCAGGCAACTGCGCAAGTTGGAAGCAGACCTTGACATCATTCATGCACATGACGCTTTTTAGACATGCTTATTGCTAGAGTTACAGGGTCATAGACACTTCCACTCAGGTTGCAGAAGACGACCTGAGTCCTGGCACTGTTATCTTGAAAATGTAGAACATGAAGCTATTATGGTAAAGTAAAAAGTTCAGTGGAAAACCTAGAAGTTGGAGATACAAGGAAAGTCAAATTTCTGCTGAGGAAAATTTGAGGAGCCATGCCCAGAGAGGTCAAATGGACTGCAACTGGCAAGGCCACAGGGAAGGGGCATCCTGAACCATTTGTAACTCACAAGTCAGCATATGCTGCTGTCTCGGTTACTTTTCTCTCCTTGCTGAGACAAAATACCCAATGCCCAAAATTTAGGAAGGAAAGGTTTATTTAGCTTACAATTTGTGGTTTCAGTCCATACTTGGCTGGTTCTGAGGCAGAGTGGCACATAGCAGAGGGCAACAGTTCATGGCAGCAGAACACAGCTAAAACAACCAGAGCAAAAGGGAGGAATGGCGGCATGCAGTCTCTTTCTACTTTCCTTACATTGTAAACAGCCTACCCCCACCCAGGGGGCGTGTACCTCTCACGTAATCTCCATGTCCTCCTCTTCCACAGGCTCAGGATGTATACAAAGTAAGCAATCTGGCTTCCTGCTGAGTCACTCAGCCAAACCTGTAGACTCCCTAAGTTGACACAATGTATCAACCATAACATCTGCCCATGGTGCTAGACATGGACTCTTTGCAGTGAGGACTTTATGTTTTGCTGTGTTTGTATTCCCTTATATCTCTCTATTATTCCCATTTGGAATATGAGCATTTACCATGTGCAATTGTATGTTAGAAGCACTTGATATTCTTTTACTTTTATTTTTATTTCTCTGTGTTTGCAGTGTGTAGTGATTACATGCATCATAGGGAGACTGCACATATACACAGCACATTTTAATTTTTTATCATCCCATTCCTTTATGATGTTCACTGCAACGTATAGCTAAGAGGCTTTGAATTTGAATTTTTCAGGCAATGCTGGGCCTGTTACAATACTGGCTGCTCTAAGACAGCCTAAATGCATTTGGGATCCTGAGTAATGAAATCAACATGCACTTTGAGGGGTCCTGGGGTAGCATGTTATGGTTTTGATGGAAAATGTTCCCAAATGTGTGGTGTTCAAAGGCTAAAGGTACAGGACACTAGTGGCCTATCCTGGAAGGATATGTTTTTGTTTCTTATCCCACTCTTCTTCTACTCTTTCTGCCTTTCACTTGCCACAGAGTGTAGAGCTGCCATCTGTCTTCCCCTTCCCCTGTGCAGTTCTGCCTTGGAGTCACTGACCATCGCCCGAATATCCCCAAATCATGAAACTTCTCCTTTAAGTAGCAGATGTTGGATGTTTTGTTCTAGCAATGGAACAGTGTTAGTTCAGATAACAATTCAAATGTACAGTAGCCTATTTAATTACTAATCACCAAATCTGAAGCCAACATTGAGAGTCACAAGTAGGCCAACTGGCATTGAAGGAGAGGGCTAAATCTTGACTATTCTGCTATAGAGCTTTTACAGTCATTGTCAAAGACAGCTTGCAACACAGCATAGCCAAACTGCCAAATTTCGTGATTCTTGAAATTGATAAAATCAAATTCAATGAATTTGAAGTCTCTTAGATCTCAGCAATAATCTTACTTTTCTGACTCTCATCTGCAGTTCTACTGAACCTTTGTATCACTTCATTCTCGACACCTTGGATTGAGGACATGGACTCCTAACTACACGAGATGCTCCTGCTGCTGCTCCTTCTCCTTTTCCTTCTTTGTTTCTCTTCTTCTTGACGGAAGTTCACGCACTCGTGTTTTTGCTTAATCATCAGTTTCTTAAGACTGTTTCCTGAACTTCTAAATGATTACCGGTAGTATTATACCACCCTTTGTCTTGTACCTCACTGTACGACACTAGTAATCTCAAATGCACATGCCAGCATTCCTTGCTTGGTTATGGTCCCAGTCAGAAAACAAGCTTTGTAGCATACATAACCATGAGTGCTTTATCTACAGTAAGTCCTTGATTTGCGAAAATTGGAATTGTGAGCTTTCACCAGGTGTACCCTATGGCATTCAGTTTGTCAGCTTAGGAATGAATCCTAAGAACAATTCTCACAGAATAGAACTTCTTTATAATAGACTTACTGTTTTCTAGCAATAAGGCTTACATATAACATTTCTCTATTTCATAATTCATGAGAAAATAATGACTGATTATGTAGACACAAACCAAGAAGGTAGTGTGTGTTTTCATGATTCATGTATTCCCATTTAATTCTCAATCAGATCTCATAATATAAATTGACTAGTCATTCATTTTCAAGTGATAGCTGATTCTTACTTTCCATGCTTATGGATTAAATTTCAAAGTGTTTGTGGGAGACGGCTGAGAGACCTGCGGTCGGCATCCATTTTGTAGCCTGATGCTCTGACCACCCTCGCGCGATGTTTAGACCTCCCTCTGTTGCCTGGTTACCCACTGACGTCAATCCCCACTCCGCACTGTATATAAACCCGAGCTTTCCACTCAATAAATGAGACTTGATCAGACTCCTGTCTTGTCTCCATTTCTTGTGTCTCTTGTCTCTTTATTCCACCCTCCCCATCTAGGGTCTCCGTTGACGACCCATGGGTCAGGACAAGTAGCGCCCAACGTGGGGCTCTAGAATGAGGGATTCAAGGGCACGGATGTTGTTTGGGAGCCAGCACGACAAAGGAAGAGAAAAGAGGATTGGTCTGACACAGGAACCTGCCGTGTCTGATGGACCTCGGTAAGAACAGCGTATATAATGGGACAAGCTATGAGCAAACATGAGATGTTTGTTGAAGGCTTACAAAAAGCCTTGAGGGCACAAGGAGTGAAGGTTAAATTTAAACAATTGTATGAATTTTTTGATTATATTAATGAAGTTTTTCCTTGGTTTCCTATTGAAGGAACAATTAGTTCAAAGAATTGGAAAAGAGTTGGTGATGCACTTAAGGCTTATTATACAGCTTTTGGGCCTGAAAAGGTTCCAGTAACTGCTTTTTCATATTGGAATTTAATGATGAAATTTTATGTCAAAAGAATTTTGATGTTACAATTGCTAATTTGGTTGAAAAAGGCAAAACTATCTTACAAGAAAATATAAAAAATGAGGCTTTAAAACAACCAGCAGGGGCTGGGGATATAGCTCAGTGGAATAAGCGCTTGCCTAGCAAGCGCAGGGTCCTGAGTTCGATCCCCAGTACCGCAAAAAAAAAAAACAAACAAAAAAAAAACAACCAGCAATTCAGAATACGCCTTTGTTCTGACATTAGAGCTGCTTATCAGCAAGGTCTTGCTAAGGCTGCTGCTAAAAAGGATTTACAGTCAAACAATTTTTATCTCAACAATTTAAAAACAAATGCTTTACTTGTGGAGAAATTGGTCATTTTGCCAAAAACTGTAACAAAGGTTCTATTGACAACTCTAAAACAAAGACACCAGGAATCTGTCCTAGATGCAAGAAAGGAACACACTGGTCTAAAGAGTGTAAATCAAAAAGAGATATTGAAGGCAGAGAATTAAATCTGATGCAGGGAAACGGGAATCGGGGCCAGCCCCAGACCCCCAAACCCAAACCCAGACAAATTTTTGGGACGCTCAACTTTGTTCCACAAAACAACAATCCATTTTAGACCTCTGCAGAGCCACAGCAGGAAGCGCAGGATTAGACCTCAGTTCCACCACCCACACAGTATTAACACCTGAAATGGGGGTTCAGGCGCTCCCTACAGGAATTTTTGGGCCTCTACTGGAGGGTACTTTTGGCCTCATAAGAGGTCGTAGTAGTTCTACTCTTAA
The DNA here is from genome assembly GCA_004027595.1 of Dinomys branickii. Classification (NCBI taxonomy): domain Eukaryota; kingdom Metazoa; phylum Chordata; class Mammalia; order Rodentia; family Dinomyidae; genus Dinomys; species Dinomys branickii. The sequence continues at coordinate 48,400 of PVLD010007682.1, read as the reverse complement.
TGGAGTACAAGTGTTCCCAGGAGATATAGATAATGACTATACAGGTGAAATAAAGGTTATGACATCCTCTCCTAAATTTATTAGTGCCATTCAAACAGGACAGAGATTTGCACAATTATTACTTCTGCCTCTAATTCAAACCTCTAATAAAATTGTCTCACAACAGAGAGATAATAAAGGATTTGGTTTGTCAGATGTATATTGGGCAAAAATTATTTCTACACAAAAACCCCTCATGACTATATGGTTAGAAGGTGAAGAATTCTCTGGATTAATTGATACAGGTGCTGATGTTACTATCATTAAAAAAGAAGATTGGCCTAAGGCTTGGCCTTTGGACATTACTATGACTCACCTAAGGGGTATAGGGCAAAGTCAAACTCCAGAAAAAAGTTCAAAACTGTTAACTTGGAAAGATTCAGAAGGTAATCAAGGCACTATACAACCTTATGTTATAGCTGGTCTACCAATAAATCTATGGGGAAGAGATTTATTGTCTCAAATTGGCATGATTATGGGTAGTCCCAATAATGTAGTTACTACTCAGATATTAAAACATGGATATTTGCCAGGTCAAAGCCTAGCAAAACATAATACAGGAATAACAACATCTATAGAGGCTATTCCAAAAATGGACAGAGTGGGTATAGGCCATTTTCTATAGGGGCCATTGACACTCCTGTGACTCATGCAGAAAAAATTACATGGCTATCCGAGGAGCCTGTATGGGTCGATAAATGGCCTCTAACTTCTACAAAATTGTTGGCTCCACAACAGCTGGTACAGGAGCAGCTTGAAGCAGGTCATATAATTCCTAGCAACTCGCCTTGGAATACTCCTATTTTCATCATAAAAAAGAAATCAGGCAAATGGCAATTGTTACAAGATCTTAGAGCTATAAATAAAACCATGATGCTAACGGGCGCTCTATAACCAGGCCTTCCATCACCAGTTGCTATACCTTTAGGTTATTTCAAGGTTATCATAGACTTAAAAGATTGTTTTTTCACCATTCCTTTACATCCTGATGATCAAAAGCGGTTTGCTTTCAGCTTGCCTGCTACTAATTTTAAAGCACCCATGCAAAGATTCCAATGGTGTGTCCTTCCACAAGGCATGGCAAATAGTCCTACTCTGTGTCAATCTTTTGTTGCTTTAGCTATTCAACCTATAAGAGATCGTTGGCTGGATATATGTATCATTCATTACATGGACGATATCCTGGTAGCTGGACAAAAAGGTGGTAGAGTACTTCAATGTTATGAGGAATTACAGGTTGCTCTATCTAATAAGGGATTACAAATCGCACCTGATAGGGTTCAACTTACAGATCCATATACATACTTAGGCTTTCAAATGAGAGGGTCACAAGTTTCCTCATAAAAATTAGAATTAAGATTAGATAGACTTAAAACTTTAAATGATTTCCAAAAGCTCCTTGGGGATATTAATTGGCTTATGCCTTATTTAAAGCTTACTAAAGGTGAATTAAAACCTCTTTATGACATTTTACATGGAGATGCCAACCCCACATCTCCTCGTGTACTTACACCTGAAGGAAGACAAGCCATACATATAGTAGAACAAGCCATTCTGTCTCAAACTATTACATTCATGGATTATGACAAACCTTTACAACATGTGATTTGTAACACAGCATTATCTCCAACTGCTGTTTTTTGGCAAATGGCACTTTTAATGTGGGTTCATTTACCTGTTACGCTCAAAAAGGTTATTGGACCATACTATCAGGCTGTATCTGATCTCATAATCTTAGGTAGAGAACAAGGAAGATGTTATTTTGGTAAAGAACCAGATGTCATTATACAGCCTTATACTAAGGAACAAATCAATTGGCTTATGCAAACTACTGAATTTTGGCCTATTGCTTTGGTCTCCTACATGGGGCTCTTGGATAATCATTATCCTACAAATAAGCTCATTGATTTCGTTAATAAACATGAATTTGTTTTTCCTAAAGTCACTACACTTCATCCATTGAAAGATGCTTTGTTAGTATTTACTGATGGTTCTTCAACGGGCATAGCTGCCTATGTTTACCAAGATCAGATAGTACAATTCCAAACAAATAGCACTTCTGCTCAATTGACAGAATTACATGCTGTCATTGCTGTTTTTTCTGACTTCTCTAATCAGTCACTCAATATTTATACAGACAGTGCTTACATCGCACATTCTGTCCCACTGTTGGAGAATGCTGGTCAAATAAAAAATGTTTCCAACACTGGAGAATTATTCTGACAATTACAAATGCTTATTACTAAGAGAACACATCCTTTTTTCATAGAGCACTTACGTGCTCACTCTGGATTGCCAGGACCTTTAGTCAAAGGCAATCAAAAAGCTGATTTACTTACTCGCTTAAACACAGTTCATCTATTAACTGCTATCCTTTCTAATGATAGTACTGATAAATTTATCCTAGCACAAAAAAGTCATCAATTACATCACCTAAATGCACAAACCCTCTGACAAATGCATAATATTACTAGAGAACAGGCTAGACAAATATTCAAAAATTGTCCTTCTTGTGCCGTACACCTTCCATCTCCCCATCTTGGAGTTAATCCTAGAGGGCTAATACCTAATGCATTATGACAAATGGATGTTACTTACATTCCTGAATTTGGTACTCTCAAATATGTTCATGTGATTTTAGATACTTTTAGTGGTTTTATTTTTGCTTCTCTTCAATCTGGTGAAGCTACTAAACATGTGATTAGTCATATGCTTAATGCTCTATCCTTCCTGAGATGTCCACAACAGACAAAGACCGATAACGGTCCGGGTTACTCCAGCTCTACCTTTTCAAAAGTTTGTAAACACCTTAATATTCAACATATTACAGGTATACCTTATAACCCTCAAGGTCAAGGAATAGCTGAAAGGGCACATCTTTCTATAAAACTTACTATTGATAAAATAAAAAAGGGGGAATGGTACCCTACAAAAGGGTCCCCTAGAAACATTTTATCTCATACTTTATTTATCCTCAATTTTTTAAATTTGGACGCCAACGGACAATCAGCAGCTACTCACTTCTGGCATACAGAAACACAAAAACAGGGCTGGGGATATAGCTCAGTGGAATAAGCGCTTGCCTAGCAAGCGCAGGGTCCTGAGTTCGATCCCCAGTACCGCAAAAAAAAAAAAAAAAAAAAAAAAAAAGAAACACAAAAACAGTTTGCTTCCATACTATGGAGGGACCCTATAACTAATTCATGGCATGGTCCAGATCCGGTCCTTATCTGGGGCCAAGGATCAGTATGGGTATACTCCAAAGAAATGAAATCTGCAAGATGGTTACCAGAACGATTGGTAAAACAGATAGATTATAAACAATAAATACAGGACAAACTTACTGATGACTCCAGGGACGAAGATTCACCCTGAGAATTTTCTTTATCTTTATTTTTCAGATAATGAATTCCAAAACCTGGATCCTGACATTGGGAATACTAATCACCCTGTGGCAACTTTCTGATAGTGGTCTTGGATCTCCCTCTTGGCAAGCAGGATTTGTGCCAGTCAGGCAAGGAACACAAGGTATGTTAACCAAACAAGGCATGTTTGGTGCCCCATGTGACTGTGAGGGAGGTACTATTACAACCAAACCTAAACAATATACCAGCTCCACAGATTGTGGTAATAAAGTAGCTTATTTAACATATATTAAAACCGTAAAAGGAATTTACCTACAAAGCTATAAATGTTACTATAAGCCTCCAGTGATACCTCATGGCCAACCAGGACTATGTCCTACAGAATGTACTACTTATTATGCCACAATGCATTCTTCTTGTTATGAGTCAGTACAAGAATGCACAGGAATAGATAATAAAATATATTTTACAGCCACATTACAATACACTGCCACTGGTATTTTGGGGAGTGACTAGTCTAATGTTCCACGAATATTGAAAAACTATAAATATGCTCAAGCTCCATGCAGTGGCACCCCAGGTAAACCGGTGTGCTGGAACAAAACTGCCCCGTTACATATTTCTGATGGTGGTGGACCACAAGACAAAATTAGAGAAATTAAGATACAAAGACAAATAGAGAATGTAATAAAACAGATATCTTTAAAGACCAATCATCACCCTCTGACACTTTCCAAATCACAAAGAATTGATTTAAACACCCAAACCACAGATATTCTAATGGCTACTTTAATGGCCCTTAATGTGTCTAATCCTAACTTAGCTAAAGAATGTTGGCTATGCATGACTCAAGGTACTCTCATGCCTCTTGACATTCCTTCAAATTTCACTCCATATAAAGTTATAAACCCTACACATCCTAACTGCAACAATGGTCTACCATTTAGAATTCAACCTTTAGCCATTAAGTTTACCTCCTGTATACAAAGGAAGTTTCTAAAACAACAAATATGTGATTGATGTTGGATTCGTTACTTTTACTGATTGTACTCAAATAATTACTTATAGTTCCTCTATCTGCCTTGCGAGAGGACAAATATTCATATGTGGAGGAAACCTAGCTTTCATCTTTTTACCTGCTAATTGGACAGGACTATGTACTATAGCTACCTTATTACCTGATATAGAAATTGTACCTGGGGATGAACCAATTCCCACCCCCAGTCTTGATTATGCTATAGGTTGCATAAAAAGAGTAGTTACATTTATTCCTTTATTAGTAGGATTAGGAATCTCAGGAGCCCTAGCTACAGATTTGGCAGGGATAGGAGTTGCTGTACATTCTTATAACAAGCTCTCTAATCAATTAATTAATGATATCCAAACATTGTCTGGTACTATTCAAGATATTCAGGATCAGATAGATTCCTTAGCGGAGGTAGTCCTCCAAAATAGAAGAGGATTAGATCTTTTAACTGCAGAACAGGGAGGGATTTGTTTGGCTTTACAGGAATGCTGTTGTTTCTATACAAACAAGTCTGGCATCATTTGAGATAAGATAAAGAAGCTCCAGGAAGACCTGATAAAGAGATGAAGAGAATTATTTGAAAATCCACTTTGGAGCGCTTGGAATGGAATCTTACCCTACCTTCTTCCCCTGTTGGGACCTTTAATTGTGTTATTAATGATTCTTTCATTTGGACCTTGTATTCTTAACAAACTGGTGGCTTTTATTAAACAACAAGTGCTGGATGCTATAAAGATGCAACAAATTCAGGTCCATTATCACAGGCTTGATGTAGACCTTGAGAAAGCAGATTATGATAACGCCCAGTAAAATCAACAGGCTATTTTGGCTTTCTCATCTTGGTGCACTGGACTGGATAGCCAGAGACGGGCAACTGGAAGCTCACATGTAACACCAACTACCACCTAAGACAGGAACTGGGCCTTTTGCAGCCTTGCTTTCCAGTGACGGCTAAGGTATAAGTTGGCTCCACGTGAAAGCATCCTAAACTAATACAGGCACAGTCCCCTCAAGAAATATTGGTCCTTTTAATAAATAAAATAAAAAAGGGGGACCTGTGGGAGACCGCTGAGAGACCTGCGGTCGGTATCCATTTTGTACCCCCAAAAGACCTGCCGTCGGCATCCATTTTGTAAATTACCAGCCATCTTTAGAGTTAAGTTCCTGTTTCCATATTTGGTTAATTTCCTGTAAATCACGTGCTATCACGTGATGTAGTTGCATGCTATCGCCTGATGCTCTGATCACCCTCGCGCGATGTTTAGACCTCCCTCTGTTGCCTGGTTACCCACTGACGTCAATCCCCTCTCCGCACTGTATATAAACCCAAGCTTTCTGCTCAATAAACGAGACTTGATCAGACTCCTGTCTTGTCTCCATTTCTTGTGTCTCTTGTCTCTTTATTCCACCCTCCCAATCTAGGGTCTCCATTGACTACCCGTGGGTCGGGACAAGTGTTTATGCATTTGTTTCCAGCTTGTTTTGTAAGTTCTTTTTAGGAATAACTTCGGAAACTATCTGTCTTAATTACTTTTCTTATTGCTGAGACAAAATGCCCAACACTCACAGTTAAAGGGGGAAAGGTTTATGTAGCTCACATTTTGTAGAGCTTCAGTCCTTAACTGGCTGGCTACAAGGCAGGGTAGCTTAGCAGAGGGCCATCACAAAGGAGCCCAGTCTATGGTGCCAACAACATAGCAAAAGTAACCAGGGTGAACGGGTTCATGGTAGCCAGAGGGTAACAAAGCAACAAGAGACCTTAACAGCATCTTTCTGCTCCTTTCTTACTCTATCTGGGCTATTGGAATTACGATAGTGCCAAACCAATCTGTTAAATGATTTAGTATTCACCCACCCTTAATCCCAGCATTGTACCATGAATCAATCCCACACTCCAGATCCAGCCACATCTGAAAAAGCTCCACCTATGATCAGATGAGATTTTGGGGAACATCAAAACACAAGATGTGACACTATGCTTTATGTAAATCTCTCTTACAAACAAGACAGCTTAGTTTTGGTAATCATTGCTGAGAATCTAGCCTCATATTATGAACCATTTCACTTTCCTTCTGATGGTCTGCTTGTGAAATGCTTCCTTAGTTTTTCACTAGGATTTCATTGTACTTAACTCTGTAGTTTTGTGACTGCTAAAAATATAATTATTAAACTTCAAGTGTTTGTGCCTTGTTAAAATACTAATTTATAAACAATTATTTCACAAAATTTGTTATTATTTCAAAAGTTTAGCATGTACTCGCTATGGTTGCATTGCTGCTACATTATGTGAATTATATAATATCTGAAGAATATAATGTCTACAATGAAAATGAAGTGAAAACTTGCTTGGCTGAGCAAGTGAAACCAAAAGAACTACCAGAACCAAACATCAAATAATGCAATAATTGGAAACCAGGACAAATTTTATGAAAAGTAGATATTTCTTTATCCAGAATAAGATAGACTTTGTGATATAATATTTATATTACACTCTGATATAATATTTATCTACTCTGATACAATATTTATCTAAATTCTGACCTGTTTAAATAAAAAGAAGATTCCCTCAAAATAATATTGTAATCATGAAAGCACAATATATTAATTTTTACACTTTTAACTGTTTTTCTTTGGACATTTTACTCTGATCATCTCCATTGTTTGTATACCTACCCAAGTATGTGTGCTTCTAACCTCTTCCGTTACTGCCTTGTTCATATTGACAGCACCTTACCCAAACCTGAGTCATCGTGTTACCCTATTTGATTTAAGAGCCGTTAGCATTATCTGACATCATTTATATGCTCTTTTTTTTAAACCCAAACAGAAGTTCTGTGAAGCTGTCCAAGGAGATCATTCTTTTACTTTATTAGTCTTTGAAACTCCATTTCCTAGACTATTAGTTGGCACATAGAAGAATTAAAGAAAATATTTCTTTTATTGGTTGATTATGATGGGTCTCAAAGTATAAGAAGTTAACATACTTGCATTGAGAATATATCCATGCAATAGCAGTAGGAATGAGTAGGGATAACACAAATGCAATCTTTTCCAAATAATTTTTCTAGCTATAGAATTTGATTTTATATCAATTTCTATGATCTACTTCTCACCTGGAGTAATCAATAGCTATTTGTAACACAAAGGACCAATTTTACTTCTATTGGAGTACAACTCAGGAAAAAAAGTTTAGTGTTCTGCTTTAGATGTTACGTCACCATGCACATCAACTAGAAAAATTAAACGTGTTAGTTTCCAGGATTGGGAATTGCAGCTTTTCTGGTCAACTGGAATAACTACAGGTTTCCCAAACTTCATGTGGGAACACTTGCTAGAGGCCCTGTCATTCCTCAAATTTTCAGGGGCCTTATTGACAAAATTGGGGCAATAAATTTACTTTCATGTATATTGATAATGAAAATTTTAATAAATACATATATGAAAGTGGTAAGCTATTTCCTAAAAAATGAATGTTAACAAATAGTGTATTCAATAAAAAATACTCAGTATATTTATACTTACCATAGGAAACTTAAAGGTGTGACAGTTTTATACTAAAGTGTAAGTATGGAGATATTTAGGTTGCAATGTTTATTTTACATCTGACATACAATATTATGATTTCAACAATAAAATCAAATGTTAATCCTGGTATGAGATTTTGTACTTTTCCCGTTAGCCTTAGTTATTCAAAGCACATCAGAATCATTCTCTATTGGTATGTGGTAGATCAAAGGGGAAAATAATGAAGACATATTTAATTATGTGATGGAAATTGAAAACTGTAGTTTTGACGGTTGATAAATTTTTGAGGGGAGTTCATTTTAATATATAAACTGGGTAATTTAGATTAAAATCACCATTGGCTAATTTAATTACACAACAAAGATAAAGAGAACTAAATCTTTTCAAATGAATCTTATGAGCCTTTTACTTAGCTATGTGAATATGTGGCAAATACAGTCACTTTGCTTAGTAAGGAAATATCAAACACATCAGTTACACCTCAGTTTTGAATTAACAAGTGAAATTCACTATGTGAAATACAAATTAGTGAGTTATGCTGTTGTGTCAGAAAGGCATCTCATTTCTATGGAGCACAGAAATTTGAAGCAGATAGTACAGTAGGCATTTAAAACAGGCACTGTTTTCTGTTATTTGATCACCTTTGTCTCTACATATCACATATATTTCAGATTTGTGCATGAATCCATTTCATTATTTTCAGTAGTAATTTATTATAGTTTGAAGTGTATATTTTAACTTTGAGTTTTTCCAATAATACAATAATTTACAACTTGCAAGACACACTATTGAAAATAGTATTTACAAAACACTGTCTGTTCAAAGAAACTTTGTTGTCTGAAAGCTATGCAATGTTTAATGATATGCAGTATTACTGAACTCTGAGGAATGTACATCATGTAGAGTTAAGACCACTGTTTGGAAGAATATTTTTAAACTTCTTTGCCACTAACTTACAAAATGTCTCTATTTGAATAAATTACTTTTCTTGGATGGGTCTTAATTTCCTTATTTTACAGATGTGAATAATGACATTAGCTCATATATTTAATATGAGGATTATATGAACTACAAAGCACTTAGCACACTAATTTTTAGAGGGAGCATTTCATAGATCAATTGCTATTATTATTCAAATTAATATATTAAATTTCTCTACCTGATTAGTAGGTATACAAATCCCTTTCAATTACCTGTGCAGTTATGTAGACACCACGTTCTTTAAAAAGCTAATCGTAATTAATTGTGCAGAACATATTATAATAACTAATTAAAAATTGCAATTAAAACATTCCCATAAAATATATTTTACTCCTCAAAATAGAACTGTGGTTCAAGAATATATTCTAAGTAAAACTGTTTCATTTCAAAAATTTTCAAATATCTAAAATTATTATTGTCTACTAATTCAACTGGAAATGCTTTTAGAAATTATGATTTGTAATTTTCAAATTCTCTTTTTATTCCCCATTTGGCCTGTGATTACATTACGGGTGCTATCAGTAGAATACTTCCCACTGTGCTTCCTTATGAAAAAATTGCACCACATGGCATATAAAAGGTTCATATTTAGACTGTTGTTTTGGTTTCTTTAGCAACACAAATGCACCTGTTCTCAACACAATTAGGATTGGCCATATTGAAGATAATCAAAACAAATAATGAAAAATTGTTTTGCCTGATTTGGAAAATGAGGCATAATGCCCACTCAGGCATTGACAAAACTTGGATAGTGATGTTGGGTGGAATTAACATATTTAATGAAAATTGATTCTGTTTATGTACAGAGGTAATGGATATGCCTGCATAATTTCTAGGCACTGACTCTGAGTTATTAATAATTATTTTATAATTTACCCAGACAATTCAAGCCAAAGGTAGCATCTGTTTGGCACCAAGATTCTACTTAGATTTAATTTTCCACTTCAAGAGAAATAGCTACAGAGAGTCAAATAAACCCGTCAAGGTCACAGTATGATTATCCTCTTTCATTACAGGAATACTGCAGCTTAGATACTTACTTAGAGGAGACTAAAAGGAAGATAAATTCCCATCAATATGTTATAAAAATGCAAAAATGGAAGCATTGATAAAGGATCTAGCTCATTTGTATTCCCTTTTATATAAAAGCATTCCATTCCATAATTTCAAAAAGTATAATCATAATACAATCATGATTTCTGTGTTCTTAGTTTTTTTTTTTTTTTTTTTTTTTTTTGCGGTACTGGGAATCAAACTCAGGACCCTACGCTTGCTAGGCAAGCGCTTATTCCACTGAGCTATATCCCCAGCCCCTGTGCTCTTAGTTTCTTACAGTGTTCTTTTCTCACTGTCTTTCTCATTTTGCTCAGAAAATTAAACAAATGTACTTTGTCATGTACTCTCTGAAATTTTAAATACATTCTTTGAAATATTATTTATGTGTGTGGATAATTTCATACATGTGACTGAAATTGAAGGTAACTAAAATTATTAAAAATTTACCTTCCAAGCTCTACTTCTAAATTAATACACTTTTCAAAAAATTCCTTAGCACGTATACTTTTGTTATTAGTATAATATATTCCAGCTTAAAATTTATTGTACTATGTTTTTATGCCACTGATAATAATGATCAGATTTTGCTAATATTATTACTTCATAGATGAATTTGAGGCAGAAACAATATATAACACTTACTAAATTAATGCATTCAATAAGCAGCCTGACAGAAATCAGTAAGTAAAACTGCACTCTGGAGAGCATGTATCTTTCTCCCTGTCAACTTTCTGATAGTAAGTCCATTTGGAGGCCAAAATGGTGTTTAGTTGATGTTTGGGCAGATAAGTTGTATTCAAATTCTCTGTTCCATGATACACTGAATCTTTACTCTGACACAGAAAAAATAGTGTAAGCATTACCCTGGTCCCCCCAAAACAACGTTGCCTTCTATATACAACAAATTAGTGTGTTTCCCTTTGGATAGTTGTGTCATGCTCAGTGCAATTATGAGCTTGCTGCTGTATTTGCAAATCAAGTATATTTTAATGAAATGTGTCTGGCAAGTTGACAAGGAGTGAAGTTTGGTCACTAACTATGGTGTCAATTTCAATGAAAAAAGCGAGGGATTAGCTAGCACAGTTCACAATGCTTCTGAAAGACTGACTTGAAAGACAAATTGATCAGGAAATATCCACACTGACCGTCAGTGGCACAAACCAAGAGGCTTGTACCTTGGATGGAATCAAAAGGGAAAGAGAACGGAATCAGCCCTTTCTACCTCTCCAGAGGAGCTCTGGTCTTTGCCATCGTCTTTGGCCATTTGTCTCTAGTCCTGTCAGGCTTCAGGTACAGACTCTTCAGCTTTTCATCGCAGGTGTGCACTCACTGGCCGCGAAATCCAGGCACGGATTGTCAGTTGGCTCCTCCTGCTCGACACGTGCCTGGTGCCCTTTTCCTTTTTCCTGCCTTGCCTCCCTAGGTAACCAGTGTAAGCCTACTTTTCATTCCTTTATACATTTGCATACACTCTGTTTTAAATTTGTTCCTCTAGTGAACCAAAACTTAACCAAAATTTCTTTTCTGTAATTGCTAAAGATGAAATTCCAAGATCCAAGTGTGAACAGGATTGAAGAACTTGTGCGACCTCTCTTCCTGGCTGGCAACTGGTCACCTCTCTGTTTGTTTATATGTTGTCCTTTTAAAAAAATGTCACCAGGAATATTGAATGAAATCAAACCCCCAAACATTGTAGCTCTTTGAAGTTCTGTAAGCTTGACAGATTTTCAGGTACTTGAGTTTAGCATGTGAAAATTTGAATTTTAGGGGACACAATTCCTAAGAAATATTCTACAAAGCAAAACATAGCAAACTGGACAATAAGAGCAACGAATAAATTTTTTTATACTGCAGAAGGATTGATTTTTTTCTTTTTCTTTTGACTGGCTTGATATTGTTCTTGAGTCACAGGCCGTTTTGTTTAAACCTAAGCTACATAACGAAGATAGTCATATATGGTTCAGAGCTCAGAATAAGTAGAGGCCATGGAGCTAGAAGCCCATGGGACAACAGTGAGGTGAGTACAGTGAAACAGCGGAATGAAGCTAGAAAGAGAGACTAACACCTGCAGTCAAGGGGAAAACAAAAACCATAAGGTCCTAGATTTTATTTTGTTTACTCACTTAGATTTTTTAAGGCATGTCAAATGGATGTATATAAGTCAGAAATTACATTATATGCTCTTCTGAAAATAGTGCTATAATGTTAAAGGTCAAATAAACAGCATCTACAAAGTAATTATGGGTTTGTACAATTTGAAGTTAAGATGACTTTATGGAATGAAATACTTTTAGTGAAATGTAGGATGAAAGAAAGTGGGTTTTGAAAAGATGAAATCAATGTATCTCTCTTTGGCTGGACCCCTTCTACTAAGTATCTCATTGGAAACATGCTGTGCAGTTAGCAAACTAATCAGAATTTCTTGCTCATCCTAGAAAAAAAATCGGATATTTAATGATAGAGAAATTATTGAAAGGCATGTTTACACCCTGGCCTCTTATTATAGGAATGATTATATGACAAACAAAGAACTGTGACTGAGAAAGTGCCAAAATATATTCACAGATGCAAAATAGCTTGATTACACTCTGCGTCAATCAGGAGTCCAAAGAGAGCTGATGCTGTGGGTGGTCATTAAACACAGCCTCTGAGAAAGTGCTGCTGATGTCCAATTTTCTATGGAAAGAACTGGTGCCAGGGAATTGAAAAAGGCCTAAAATCACTACCTCTAAGAATGCAAATATGCTGTGTACTAATGACACACTCCGGCAACATATAGGAAAATATTTCCCTTTCTAATTTGAACGCATTGAAAACAGGTTTGGAAGAAGGTCTGATCTAATTTTATCATGAAGATTTATTCTTAATTTTACCAGGATTATAGTACAAAGGACACACAATTTCAGTCTATGGCTTCTGCAATATTAGGAAGCCTAAACTTTCTTTTTTTTTTTTTTTTTGCGGTACTGGGGATCGAACTCAGGACCCTGCGCTTGCTAGGCAAGCGCTTATTCCACTGAGCTATATCCCCAGCCCAGGAAGCCTAAACTTTCTTCCAAAGGAAATAAAAATCGTTCCATCTGGTGTTCATGAAGAATTTCAATTTTTAAACCAGTTTTTGCATCGGTCTTTATCTATAGAGCATTAATCATTGTAATTGGTAGTCTTTCAAATACAGCATTTCCTTTTAGAGCGTTTTATTTTACAGTAATTGTAGGCCTGGAGTTGAAGTAATGGTAATCTAGAATCCAGAGATAGGAAGAAATGGTTCCTTAGGATGCACACACAGTTCCTATGGTCAGCGTCAAAAACTCGCTGAAAAATTAAGTTCCAAAAATTGTTATGATGTTATTTGTCCGCTGCTAAGGTTCTCAATAAGATAAAAATACTTTCTACTATCACAAGTACTTTAAAGTTTTGCTTACATCTGCATCTTTGTTTCTTTATTGTATCCATGTAATGTATGTGTTTTTCCATATAAAGATGTATAGATGAATGGTAGATAGTTTATATGTGAAGATATCTAAGATTAATTCAAAAAACTTGAAATGTTGGTATCTGTACATCAGAATTACAGATCTATAGTTTAGGGTGTTGAATAAAGAGGCATAATTTTTGGTTGTTTTCTTTCAACATTGCAAAAGGACTACCTAAGGAATTTATTTGAGTAAATAATAAATCAAACTAGACAATACTTATATTCACAGATTCAAAATAATTTCTCCTGGGTAAGGACTGTGTCAGATACACAGGGAATATTGTTACGCATGCTTGAGAAGATGATGGGATTACTATAATACACACATCTCAATATTATTCACATGGATATTTTTTGTATAGTAGTAAATCTAATTTAAAATCACATTTTAGTGATTAAAAGACATTTCTACAAGGACTAATATAGCTAAATGTATGTAATAGTATTAGCAAAGGATTTCGTACCTTGTATTAAAGATATAGTTGTTGTATTCTAAAATAAATATTAGGTAAATGTTTGCTTAAATAATTATTTTGCATTATAGTTGCTTTGTTCCTTTTTGAGAACTCACTGTCAAATTAAAATATGAAATGACCTGGAGTGTCCAGATTACACAGGTATATGAAGTATATGGTGAGACACAAATTTAGATTATGAAAGATAAGAAAATATTTTTACCAAATCTGGCTATTATTTTGAACTCCTTATAATTTAAATGACATTTGGTAAAACTTACTTTTTTGGGGGATTTTCTTACTCTTCTCAAGGAACCATTATTTAGCAAGGATATAATTTTCATAGCTTTAAAATTAAAGGGAGATTTTAACCTTCATCTTCTCACAGAGATAGAATTTGTTTTATGACTTTTAAACTGTGGTCAGTGAGGTTTAGAGATTTTGAATTTTCCTAAAATTTGTTATGATGCCTAGTATGAGCCGAGATACTGGCATAACACTCTTCCCGAAACTACATGGTTATCTTAATCACAGAAGTCAGTCAATAAACCTCGGTTGACCCTGTATTTGTCTTCAGTCAGTGCTTACTCAGTCATGTCCATGACTGCTTCTAGTAAGGCCGTGGCCCTGGAAAGTCAGCCAGCAGTCACAGGCTCCAGATGTAAGGCATGCCGCTTCCGCTGTAGTTTCAATGCCTGCTCTCTAATCAGAGGTTTAGTCCTGACCTCCAGAGCTATGGCGGTAAGAAGTGAGGATTTGGAGATAATTTGATTGAGAGGAACGAGCCTTTGTGAATAGAGTTGGTGCTTGTGTAAAAGAGACCGAAGGGATCTTATTCATACTGTCCACCTTATGACATTAGGAATGAGCCAGAAAGCAGACCTTCCCTACACGCACTAGACCTTCTCTTTCTGTGGCATTTTCTTGTAGCAGATCAAACAATAAAGACAACTTCCATATTTCCATTTAAAATTTATATCTCTGATTAAATCACCTGTCTGTTCTCAAAGTCAAAAGATGAAGGAAAGAGCGGCACATTGGAAGCCAAAACTGAATGAAAGATGTTGGGGCAATCTTTCTGCGATGCCTATTACGTCCTGCGTTTCTACCTGCAGAACATTTGGCTCACTCGTCATCCTGTGAACAGGCAAATTCAGCTCATCTTGACACAAGGGATCTTCCCATTGATTCTCATCAGGAAGCTCAAAGTCTGCACTCTGTGGGTGGTGCACACTGTCAACCTCATGGGAAGTAAAATCAGTCTCCACATTACATCTTGACATAGCTGCTCTTGACATTCATGTTCCTGAATGAAACAGGTGAGTATCTGTCTTCACAACTACTTCCTTTCTAACTACAGAACAGATGAAGAAGTGTGATGGATCTGGGATACAATACAGGGACGGATTCAAGCACTTGTATATTCCTACTGAAGCGGTAAATGTTAGGCTCTGTATCTCCTTAGTTCCTTGCTTAAATACAGCTGTTACCTAATGGTCTCTGCCTCCCCACCCTTTTACTGCACTTGCTTGAAGTGCTTTCAATTTTGTGTGTGTTAAACTTAACTCCTTTGGCATTAGAAGCTGATTGTTTAAGGACTAGATTTTCCAGATCTATTTTGCTTTTAGGTGCCTGAAGTCTAGAGAACACTTTAGGAATTCAGCTTTTCATGTGATCTTGACAGTGCTGGTTATTTGCTTGTCAGTGTATTTGGTATTTGTGGCACAGATATACTTCCATAATTTTATCTGCTCACTGTGAATTCATTATTAAAAATTTATCAGCAATTTATTTCATTCAAACTCAATTTCAGATTCAATAGCCATATGCACAGAATACTCACTTGACTTCTGCATAGTCCAGAAGTATTTCCTAAGAATTTTATGCATTTTCTTTATTGTATTACATCTTCATAACCTTTGAGTTATTATGGATATCCTGGACTTATCATACTTGTTATCATTTTTCCATGACCAGTCTATTTTTTCAAGAACAACAACAAAAAAAATGAATAGAGATCACCAAAATCAACATGGCCATTTTTTCAGTGGTTGTCAAAGCCACAGTGTTAACTTCCTTTTCTCCTTCAGAATCGGTTGCTCCAAAAATATTCAATCTTAGGGTTTATTGATTTTTAGGGGAATGCTTACCTTTTCTTGTCCCGTCTTTCCTGCAGGGTACATAAGCTCTCTAATCCTTATTCACTCTTGCTTGCAAAAAGATCATAGTAACTATGTGAAGCATTTCTCTTTTTTGCAATAAGGTACATTTTCAACTGTAGCACCAAGCTCATAATGGTAATATTTTCTACTTTCTAGACTTAATTGCTAAGGTTATTAGATACTTTATCAGATTTATCAGCAGTGACAATTATAGAAACATGCATTCATGGTTTTATAGACACTGGTCACTATTACCCAAGACTCTTATAAAGTGTTTTTAGTCAACTGTTGCTGTGTTGTCTGTGCAACTCTGTGTACCATTATCGAAATTTTATATCTCAATTCCTGTTTCATGACTCTTTTGTGGGTTATAACATACTATGGTAGGAAAGCACTCTAAAATCTCAGCAAGTTAACCAAGCCAATTTATTTCTCTAACATAAAAAATACCTAATTAAGACTTATGGACAAGCAAGGAGAGAAAGTGGCTTTGATTACCATCACCACTCGTATTACCACAATAAGCTAATACTTCATCTCAGCAACACTCACATGGTACAGGGAGCAGTCCATGAACTTCCTATTACTCTTTCAGGACAGGACAGTCGCTCAACATTTGTGCTATGGTTCACGAGGTACATAAGTCATATGAACATCACCAAGTACAGTATGGTGAAAGATGTTGTTTTATCACTCTCTGGAGGACAGCAAGTTATATCGGCATATAAAATCCATTCTTGCTACACTCACTCCATTGTTCCATTTAATGTAATCTAATAATTTTCAACATAAAATAGCCAAGTAATTGTCTTCATTGTTGTTTTGTTAATTTTTTCTCTTTAAAATAAAATAAAAATAGCCAAATTTCATAGATGACAATGACTATGTAAATTGAGAATGTTAAGTTAGTTTGTAAAAATTGGAAAGCATTCTATTCTGATCATGATAAGTAATATAATATACTGTCTTGGTATATGACAATTTAGAGACATGGTTAAATAGGATATGTTACCCCTAAAATAGTAATTATTTCAAGGTCTCAATTTTCCTCTGCATATTTCCAAATGGTGATAAGTCAGAACTATTGTTATTCATAGTATTCGTCCATCCTAAATTTTCAAGTTAGCTAACAACTCCACACAATTTACTAGAGTACATTGCATTCTCGTGTAGACAAATCCTAAGAACTGGAGTTACAAATTTGACTTTTATACTTCTATTGACTTCCAAGGTACATGGAAGAATACTGAGAGAAGGCACTAAGACAGTAGAGATAATTGGTGATTTGATTCTTCTGAATAAACAATGTTATATTCACTCGGAGTGATGAAAGTTGTACTTTACATATTGGTTCTAAATCAACTCATTTGTTTACTAGAGACAATTGAAGAGGTATGTCAACTTCTTTTATGAGTACTTCCACTTCTCTACCATGGTCAGATGGTTTTTTAATAATCCCTTTAGGTCTTAAGAGATGTCACTTTATGGTATATTTTTGAATGAACACAGTTTTCCATTCCAATTAATAGATAAGATCTTTCTCCACACCTAGCATGTGGATTATCACACACAATTTTAGAGGTCTATGGGAAATTAGAAAGCATGACTTGAATTAATGCTTAAAATTCATTTCTAGAGAGGATTGTAGGAATTCACCATTGGTGGTTGATAAATGATTGGGTTGAGACCCACACAGAAGAGAAGTCTTTATTCGGGAGCGGGGGAAAGTGAAAGGGCAGGCTGCCCAGCAGACTAGGACATCCCTGAGCTGAGCAAAGCATGGGGTTTTTAAGCTATTTTCCAGGGAGGATGTTGCAGGTCAGAACAGCCTGAGTGGAGGGCTGGGGGTGGTGGGTTGCACACAGGCCAGAACAACCTGAGTGGGTGGGTTGTATGCCAGAGTTGAACATCTGGTGTCCTGCCAAGGTGGATGAGGGTGGAGTTGGCTTTTGTAGTTTTGGCCCAGGGGAACTGAAGTGGACCGGGTAAGGTGGAAACAAGTATTGACAGTTAAAGTTTTCCCATGGGGGAGGGGCTGGCTGCCCTATGGTTTATCAGTGGTTATACTGCATATTATTGTCTTCACATAAGTTGCTCAGATTACCAGATATAAGCATGCAAAATTGTCCAAAATATATAAAAAATTTGATCATCAAATTTTTCCCTCAATAAACCACCAGATATCAGCAGTACAGTTATGCCAGCTATACTGTCTAGGGAAACTATGTATTGTCTCTAATGTTCTTTTCAATTATTATTTTCTCATTCTCTTTAATGATTTGATCAATCTTCTATTCTTACATCTGGTAATCTGGGCAACTTCGTTGAAGATAACAATATGTAATATAACAACCACTGTTGAGCCTTATTAATTGGTTTGAAATGCCATATCATTTTTAATGTCCTTGCTTTGTTTTGTTTGTATTTCACTACAGTTCTTTATTTTTTATTATTCTCTTTAAAATAAAAAAATTCATTTCTACATTGAGAAATCATCTCATACTCCCACTATCTTATCATGTGAACAATTTCTAAAGTTGTGGAACAAGCAGAGACTTGCCCAATCACCCCTGCTCTTTCAGGGCACACCTGTAGAGTGAGTTCCAATACAGTCCCATTGCCCATTTTGGTGAAGCGCCTAACATGTCAACCTGTGAGGAAAAACAGAACAGTGAAGATCACACCTGCTCTTTTGGATATTTACTACATTGCTTAAGCAAATGAGTACATTTAAAAGCTTGTACTCCTGAAAATTAAGAGCACAGTGGTGATTACCAGAGGCAAGGCAAAGCACGGCACAGATAAGGAGGCTTTTGTGCAATAGCTAGTTAGTTACAAGTACAGACGAGCAAGAGGCTAGGGGTACTGCAGAACAGTACAATGACTATAAATAATGTTTATGTGCTGTGTATTTCAAAAAGGTAGAAGAAAAAATTTTGGAAATCTTCACCAAAGAGAACTGATAAATGTGCGAGGCAATAGACATATATACCTGACTTAAATATTATTCAGTGTAGGCAAGAGTTGGATATTACTTAATACCCCATTAAAAAAATACCCCATTAACCTGCACACATTTTATGATTTTTGTACTTGTTAAAACATCAACTAAAACAAAACATGATAAAATACTTTAAAAGGCTTAATTACTAACTGAAGTTGACTCATTTTCTTAAATACTTTGACACTTGGAAGCCCAGTGCTCCTTCTCTTTTCTGTCTTCCTCTTTCTCTCCCTCTCTGTCTCTTCCTCTCACATTGACAGTTTTAGACTAGTAATGTGGGACAGGAGGGCAATGTTCATCTCTATTCCCCCGGTCCTATGTGTTTTATAATGACACCCAAAATAGGGAAAATCAATTTATCTTAAAAAAAATAAAACATGAGTTTTGCTGGTTAGGAAGAATAAGCACCATACATCTGTATTTTGCCAGTGTTTTTTGTCTTTTCATGACCAACAATATTAACTACAGGCATATTTTTAATTTAGTTACAATGCAAAATATAATTCTTCAGTTATTAAAATTATTTGTAGTTTTTCAAATGCTCTCTTAATAAGTATTGGACGGCAAAATACATTACTAAAATCTATCTTAAATTTTTTTTTCAGATTATAACCAATAGTATTCCGAGTAGGTTGGAGTGTTCTCCTTAGTTTCTTATTTCATTTCATGCTTATTGCAAATTTCCAGGGGAAAAGCAAAGTATGCATTACCAGGCATGAAGATGAAAGCTGTAGGCTTGGGCCTGCCCTCCAAAATTATCTTCTAGTAGACTCAGGTATACAGGAGGTAAAAACCCCACCTAGGAAAACAATGCTACCAGATGAAAACAGCAAAAGGAGATCCAATTGGAATTTTATAATTATCATTTGTGTGAAATTAGAAAGTAGTACAGTAAACATAATTCAATCTCATTATCGCTCCAGGCAAATTACACAGAATTATGTTTTTGAAATCTGGACTGTATATTGCTTCAGCAAAACAAGGTTTTGTAAAGGGTGGTGGCTCAGATGTTTAGCATAAAATAGCTTCAATAAAGTGATCTAGGGGCTGGGGATATAGCTCAGTGGAATAAGCGCCTGCCTAGCAAGCGCAGGGTCCTGAGTTTGATCCCCAGTACCGCCAAAACAAAACAAAACAAAAAAAACCATAAATAAAGTGATCTTTTGCGTTATAGCTTACATCTGAATGCTACAGTAAAGCCTCCTGAGAGCACAGGGAAGACCTTTGGAAGGTAATTAGATTATAAATTCATTACAACTGGGTTGCTGTTAGGAGGGGGATCTCTCTGGGGCGTTCTCACTGTGGGTGACCCTTCCTGGCTCCTCCCTGGACTATTTGCTTCCCTGACACCTTGACAGGAGTGCTTTCTATGCATTGCATCTCTGCCAGGCGGTGCGGCCTTGGAGACAGCGGACTGTGGACTGAAACTTCTACCGACTAAGTCTGAGAAAACCTCCTCCTTCAATCTACACGTCAGGTGTTGTGTCTCAATCATGAGACAGACAGCATGTACCTTGCTCTCTGGAATGACTGTCCTCATGTCTGTTTTGCTTTGAATACCCACCCGGGTGGGTTCCCTCTTCTCTGGTATCAACTAATGCAGAACAGAGCCTGACATAAAATTCTTTCAGTGAGCTCAGGAAAGGCTGGTGTCTCTGCTCCAACCCCCAGCACTGGTTTGCCATGACTTATATAAAAATTCACTAGCCTTTTCCACTTGCCTCATACCCTAAAAATTTCAGGAAACTCAACTGAAACATGCCTCAAAATGCAGTTTGTTTTCAATGTCAGACATGCTATGGAATTTAACCCATCCACCTCCTGATGGTATATGCATACATACTTTAAATTTTTCATGTCTTGTTGCCCTGCAGTTGCTCAAAAGATCTTGCCAGATTCCTGTTTTGCCACTTTCCCAGGTAAACTTTCATTGTGTTTTGCAAGGAAGGAGAGATTAACAGTGTTCCAGATAGCCCTAGTTTGGTTTGGAAGCAAGGGTTTTGCCCAGTTGGCACATCCATGTGCAACCAGTGCAGCAATATACTACTGCAATCTAAAGCTAAAGTGGATTGTACTTTTAGTACCAGTACCTCTGTCCTCAGTACTTGTGTAGAACTTTCTCTGCAGTCTTCTGGAAAGTGCTCTGGAGTGACCATGCTGTCTTCCAACTTTCTGTCCACTTCTCACTTCTCTAGATATTTAACTAATTCATCATAGTCATCAAGAGGGTATATTACAGTCCAAAATAAACTCATGCAATGGCATCACATATGATAAATTTAAAAGTGCTGTAATTAAGCACACTAAGAGTATATACTTACATCATAAAAAAATAATAGTGAAAACAAGGGAAGCAGTTTAAAGTCTTGTACGGAAGGCACCAAATTATAATGAAAAGATCCAGGTTGAAAAAATAAATTTGGTGCTATATCCTCTGATTTGAAAGTTTGCTTTTAATAGACTAGAGTTGTGTTACCTTGAGAAAAGAACATTACTTCTTTATAACTAAATTAATCTGCATATTTGAGAAAATACCTATATCCTCAGAATAATATTGGGAGTAAACAGGAAGGAAAGTTCTTGGCTCATTAGAGTTACTGGCATTGACATTTATTGTCAATGACTTATTTCCTAGGTCTATAATAGAAATGACAATCCTCAGTATGCATTGCTGTTAAAGTTGTAGTGATTTAATACTGAATCACTAAGTAACATGGGAAAGAGAATTATAAATACTGGCTTTACAAATGAAGCTGGTAGTGTTAGGGAGTTTATAGCAGCTACAGAAGCATATGATTTAGATAATAATAATGTTTAAAATTCTTTATTTAGAGAAATTCTGCTTTTGTAGTATTGAAGAACTTACTACTTACATAAATCTTTAAATAATTTCAGGATAATATTACGAATAAATATGAACCAAGTTATCACCATATTTTGGACCATCCAATTTTATCCAGTAATCATAATTACAGAAAAAAATTAATAAATATGATATAGGTTATTTAAACAAAAGCTAAATTGGTGATTTAAATGAATTAGATTATTACCGTTAAGCCATATTTAAAATAGGAGATAATAACCTATAATATCCTAATGAAAACAGCAGAATTACAATTATTTCTAAAAGCATTAAGTGAAAAATACTAAGCTACAAAATACAGTTACTGGTTGGTCATTATTTCCAAAAGAAGCCAACTGAATTTAGAACTCAGAGCAACTGTGGGTTGGCTCCATCTAGTGGTTCCCAGTGTCACAGTGAAGTGCAGACTGACGTTGAAAGAAACCCCAGGTCAGGGAGTTGAGTTCAAACTCACAAGAGACACCTAGAGTGCTGTGGGCTGAAAAACTTGGGTCCTAGCTTCACAGCCAAGTATTAGAAAGTGTAGCTGAAGGCACATGCTTGCTAGGACTATCCACCACCCTCGGTCTACGTTCTGTCTGCTGCTTTGTCTACTAGTGACAGAAAAGATATAACATGAAGAGAACTTTTTTCCAGTGTTTATTTATTTGTTTTTTTGTTTTCGTTTCCTTTTCTTCACTGTATGTTCTTATTTTTATGTGAGTGTGAAGAGTTTCTTTTTTTGTTTCTGTCCTTGTTTCTGTTTCTTCGCCTTCTATCATCCTCACGTTTCCTAAAGTTTGCAAAGTTTTTGTAAATAAGGAGAAGAGGGATTGCAAAGTGGATAGGAACTTGGAGAAAAAAAAACTCATTATATCTTATGTACAATTAATTACAAATTCACTATGATGAATGTTATCATTATGTACATTTAAAGGTATCAATAAAATTAATTTTAAAAATGAGCTCAAGTATTGTCAAAATTTTATTCATACTTTTGGATAAAATAAAGCCCAGCTGCATAGTAAACACTGGATAGTTTTCTACTACCAAGTTCTTATTTACCAAATAAATCATTTTTGTATCTGAAGAGTAGATTATGCTAATAATGTTTGTCACATGAAATTCTTTTAGTGACATTATTGTACAAAATATTATAATCACTTTTACAGTGCAAAGTTCATGACAGCTGATTGTACTTATCAATCTGAACATGAAATGCTTTTTGGGATTGATAAAACATACTTCTAGATGTGAATCCAGAGATGACTGGCCTGTGAGCCAGCAAACTGATGAAGAAGACTGTCCTGATTGTGGGTGGCACCCATAGCTTTAAATCCCAGACAGGCTGAAGGGGAAAAAAAAGGCACAAGTATGTCTGCATCTGAAAACTCCACTCTGTAAGCAAGTGCACCTTTTGTCATTGTCCGTACCTCCAGACATGGTACTCCAGCCCCTTATTCTTTAATGCAGACTTGACCAACAAGTCTTCAGGGCACTTTCAGTCCTTCACTCTCGGACTGGGGATGCATCCTTGACCTCGTGTTCTTCTGGGTTCAAAAGTTTCTGTATCCCCTGGCTGTCCAATACGCAGAAGGCATTGTGGACAATTGTGGATTTGATCCTCTGAGTCAATCCATTCTAATCAAATTGAATATATAATGTATATATTTTTTCTCTTCATTTGGCAAACCCTAAGAAACACAAAGCATTTATTAATTTACTTAGTTGGAGTTAGCTCTTGTCAATATGTTTTATATTGTCCTTTCTTTGTACAAAATTTTGTTTCCCATGTTATTTATTATGAAGTGTGTATTTCTAGAATAAAATATGCTTATTCCCCCTCTTGGCTTTTCCTCAGGTGGTACAGAATCAATACAGTCAGTTATTCCACAATCACAAGGCAGCTTCATAGTCACGTGGGGGGGATTAAGGCAGAAAGGTGCATCCAATGAGGAGAAAAGTTTTAAATTTGTTCTGCAAGAAGAGGATAGATTTGAATTCTGTTCAGAATATGCTAGATTGTTGAAATATTTAAAAGTAATTTGCAATAATTTTGTAAGATAATTAGAAATAAGATATAGAGGGAAAGTCCTTTAAAATATATTCAATTTTAAATATTTAAAATTTTTTCTAGGTTCATTTTTAATGCAAAAATTCATCAACATATAACTCAACATCTAGTTGCATTTTTAGGCCTACTGTGCTCTACAGAGTTCTCTCCTGGGTCCTGAAAATTTAGAAAACAGTATTTCTCTGCTTAAGGGATTTAGAAATAGGATCTAAATTACATTCATCCCCCCCAAAAATACTATTCTGTAGCATATTAAAGAGTACAGAGATAATCTAGACAAAACATGTAAATGTGGAAAACAACAGAAGAAAAAAAATTAAAACAAATGTCAGATGGTGGTGGTATTTATATTGCATTTTAAGGAATATAATAGATTTGGATATGCAGGTAGGAAAAAGATAGATTCAAATACTTGAATCAGAATGTTAAAAAAGACTTATGAATGGTGCAATATTTATGCATCTGGGCATGAAGTGATAACATAACTATGGTTTTGTAGTTGTGAAGTATTCAGCCAGTAGTAGCAGTGGCAGGTAACATTAGTGTGGAAGTTGACCCATCCTCCACATTCTGCAGTTCATTCAGGGTCCTGTGAAATTTATTTCCATAGGCACGATGATTATTGGTACCTATGCCCTCTGACTTAAGTAAGATTCAATTAGTAGGAAGTATTGGAGGAGACTGAAATGTAGTTGATATTAAACATCAAGATACCTGTGGCCCAAACTTCCATTCCTCTTTATCAAGTAGAAATTTTCACAGAAAATATTCTACTCATACAGCAGCCATGACAAAGGTAACATCTGCTTTAGCCTGACCAGGATTGCATTTCTACAGCCACAAACTGTTTCTAGATGATTATAAGTAGACATCCATATATCTTCTCTCAAAAAGAACAAAACAACCACAACAAAAAGCTCCCAAACTTCCCAAAACCAAAGCAACAAACAAATGAAAAGTCACCAAGTGTTCTCACATGAATCAGATTGTGATAATCCTGATCAAAATTGCTCAGCTAGTACTGCATTCACTCAGAATAAAGATGAAAATAGTTACAAAGGTTGAAAACAGGTGCTATGTTAATCTTCCCTGTCCTTCCCTGCTGTGCTCCGCTTCACCATTCCAGCCTGAGAAATATGGAGGCCTGATCACTTTGTGTTTGCCTGGTATTCTTTGAGAAGTAGACTTGAATAACATGGAACATGTAAGGTTTGTTGCCCCTTCTCATGGATCACTCTTCCCTGTTGCTTACCATACAGTAATGGAAAACTATTCTTCTATGCTTTTTTTAGTGTTTTAGTTGTATCAGTGGAAAGGTGAGCCAACTACCTCTTACCATGTCTTGAATAGAATTGGAAAATTTCAGGAAGAAAAAGACATATAAATTGTACAAAATTGCCTAATATTAGAAAGAAATTTCATAAATAAAATTTTAAAATGGTTATATGAAGCTTCATAAATGTTGTGCTAATGAGCATTTACTTCTATAAAAATTAATACCAACTGAGATTTCAGAAAACAGTCATGTGTTGCCCATTGTTGTGGAGGCTGATTGATCAAGACAAAGGTGCTGTTAGACTCTGTATGTGGTGAGAACACTCTTTTGAGCTGGCAGGGGGTCAATCTGAGGGCGTAATGACAAGGCAAGCTCTACGCATTATTTTCTGATAAGGACACTGGTCTGAAATTCATGACAGCATCTACATCTGTCTTGGTTACTTTTCTCTCATTGCTTAGATAAATACCTGATGCTCAAATTCAAGGAAGGAAAGGTTTACTTAGCTCACAGTTCGTGGAGGTTTCAGTGCTACTTGGCTGGCTCTAAGGCTGAGTGGCACATGGCAGAGAGCAACAGCAGAATGTAGCAAAAGCAGCAACATCTAAAAGGGAGAGCAGCAGCTGGAAGAGCAGCCTCTTTCCCTCCCTTACACTGTATGCAAGCTACCTGTCCCAGTGGCAAGTGTAGCACTCACCCCTAATGCCGGCATTGGACTATGGATCAATCAAAAATCTAGAAGCCTACCCCATGACTGCATTAGGATTTGGAAGGATGCAAACCATAGAAACATCAAATTAATTTTCAAAGATATCATCTGACAATATGGTCACATGATAGCTAAGTTTTCAAAACACTACTTTTGAGATTGGAAGGTATGTAAAATGATAAGTCACGAGGTAGCCAGCCCCCCTCATGGGAAAACATTAACTCTCAATATTTCTCTCCTTCCCTAACCTGTTCCACTTCAGTTCCCTTCAGCCACAAAAGCCAAACACACCCTCATCCGCTTTGGCAGGACTCTGACTAACCCTTGCTTGGGTTGTTATGGCCCAACTCACCCTGCTCAGACTGTTCTGACCCATGGACACCACCCCCCACCCCCACCCCACCCCATTCAGGCCTGCCGACACTCACCCCAAAAAAGGGTTTAAAAGCCCATGGTTTGCCCAGCTCACGGCTGCCTTGGTCCGCTAGGTAGCCCACTACCCTGCTGCGCTGCTCTCCCCAATAAAGACTTCTATTGTGTCAGAAAGTCTGGTGTGGTTCTATGTGGGGTCTTGGTTTCTATCACAAATGTCCCATCCACATATATTCCCAAAGTGAGAGACAGATGGATAGGTGAGAGACAAACTTGCCACAGAAATCAGTAAATTTAGTTCACTAGAATTGGTAGTATATATGAGAGTTTTGAGGAAAGATCAAGATTTTTCTCAATCTTTGTAGTTAGCAATTTAGAAAGAGATTTTAAAAAAGTTCTCAGCCAATATATACAAATAAAATTCCATTATGTTACAAAAGAATGGCCAAAGGTAATAAAAATAACTATCTTATAGAACACACAACTAAAAAATAACAAAAAAGTCAATAATATATGTTCCTTTGAAAGAAATATTGTACTCTCTGGCTTGAAAGAAGTTTAGCTAAAAAGATTTAAAGGGCTTTCTGGAAAGGAATGACAAAATATTTTAGAAAAACTAAAACTAAAGTAACACATTATTTTTCATTTTTTAAATTTCAAGTTTTTATTGAGATTTTATTTGAGGTGAACTTCTGAAAATGTATTTGTTTTCATTTCATATATTTATTTACATAATTTCCTTTAAATAAAGCAATCAAATTATCACAGCATAATTTCTATGATGTTTTATTAAAACTTCAACAATGTAAGTACATAATATTTTTAAAACTCTCATAAAAGAAATAAGTAGCCACGTCTATGAGAACATCAGTAAAACTACTGAGTATATTGAGTGTATTCAATATATTAATATATTAATGAGTATATTCATTTTTTGTTTTGTCTTTTTGAGACAGAGTCTCACTGTGCAGTTCAGGGTAGCCTTGAGCTCACTTTGTAGCCCTGGCTGGTCTCGGACTTGCAATGATCCTCCCGCCTCAGCCTCCCCAGTGCTGGGATTACAAGCATGTGTCATCATGCCTGGCTGCATATTCACTTTAAATTCCAGTATACAGTGTATTTGCATTAAGAACATAAGGCAAGTGAGGTAAAGATTTTCCATATATCTTTCAAATATATGAAAAAAATTCCTAGATATAGATGTATTACAAAGTACTTATCGTTTTGTAGGTTCTATTATTTCAGTTCATTTTTTTGGAGTTGATTTTCTGGCACCATATTAGTAGTTAAACAGATTTTCACTTGGACAAGAATGTAAGTACAAGATGAGTAGAATATTAGTTCACTTCTTTAAAAATATTGTGGAATAATTGTCTTGTAAGTTTTCCCAAATTTTGCTGCATTATACTGTCTTTTCTATGCTACAATGATGGTATTAAGCAACCATCAATAGGAAATATGCTTTGAGCTGTTTTCTTTCAGTAATTAGTGAAGTGATTGAATATCCACTAAATAAATTTGGGGATTTTAAGAACACTACGTGGGAGAAAGTGTGCATTAAACAAACATAGTCTTTCCATAATCACTGTGCTTTAAATCTAATTAAACTCAAGAGAATCCAATTAAATTACTGGAAAATAAACTGATTTGAATGGGGCAATGAAATGACTTGAAGATGGGTTTGATACTTGTAATCCAGAGTTCTTTGAGAATAAAGCCTATGATTATAAAGTTTTAAGAAAGGGTAAATAGCTTGTGAAATGGAAAACTCTGAATTTCAACAGAATTTTGAATTTTATTTACTATATCACATCCCTAAAGGCAGATTAAAAAGAACCCTGGGTTGGAGATGTATTTCAGGGGTAGAATATATGATTAGAATGACTTCAGCCCTAGCTTCAATCTCCAGCACTATGCAAATGAAAAACAGTGCTGAATTAACACTGATTACTGTAGTGGTTCAAGCGCAGGTATAGTAGTTTAACTTTTCTTATATTAGTGTACATTTTAAATATTGTTTTAGTGTATGTTTGTACTAGTATATAATGTTTATCAACTTAATTGTGCAATATCAATTAAATTTAATTTTATGGCAAATACATAAATTACTTTCTTGGTTACTTTTCTCACCTTGCTGAGACAAACTACCCATTGCCATAAATGAAGGAAGGAAAGGTTTATTTCGCTTACAGTTTGTGGAGGTTTCAGTCCATACTTGGTTGTTTCTGAGGCAGAGTGGCACATGGCAGAGGGCAAACGTTCATGCCAGCAGAGCACAGCAAGAACAAGAGCAAAAGGAAGGAATGGCGGGCAATTAGCCTCTTTCTACCTCCCTTACACTGTAAACAGGCTACCCCACCCAGGGGGTGTGTAGCACTCATATAATCTCCATGCCCTCCTCTTCCACAGGCTCAGGATGTATACAAAGTAAGCACCCTGGCTTCCTGCTGAGTCACTCAGCCAAACCTGTAAACACCCCAAGTTGACACAATGTATCAACCATAACAATTACCATATACACATATTAAAAAATGCAGACTGACATTTTATGTCTATATTAATAAAATGATTACGTGAGGGACTAGGAACAATTCTATGTTTAAAGTTGCTGTAAATAATGCCTCCTTTCCTTGTCAAAATGCAAGTCTAATTAAAAGAAGTATCCTAGTAGAGCTCTCAAGGGCATGTGGATGACCACTATTTTGCATTTCTCATCTGGGCTACAAATTCACTCACTAGCTTTATAGAATGAAAATTGCACTAAGAAATAATTTTCCAGATATCTGAGTTTGGTAGATGAAACTGAACTTTTAGACAGCAATTTTGTCATGCAAATCATCTTAAAAAAATAAAAAGTAAATGAAACACTAATTCAACATTTGAGTAGAAGTAGGGTCGCATATCTTTTTCAAATCACAGTACTTAAATGCAAAAATGAGGAAAAGGAAAACACCAACACGATAAGGCAGATAAAATGTGTGCATGTAAGCTAGCTTACAGTATGAAATTGAGCAACGTTGCATGAACTGGACACATAAGGTACCATGTGTATGAGTATGTTTCCCAGGGTGGACATTTTGGGAAATGTTAGACCATTAAAAATGTGACTGGTGAATGGTGACCAGGTTATGTGGCGTGGCTCCAGACAGAGACTAATGCTGATCTTGTAAGGTGACAGGTTTCACATGAGTAGGGTGCTGTAAAGTGAGACCATGTGAGTAAATTTGTTCTTTCTCCATGAGGTCACTTCCCCACATATGCATCACATTGAGACTGAGGCAATGGGACCCACCTCAGAGGCTGAACAGAAGAGGTCACCTGATCTTGGAATCCCACCTCCCCCAACTGTGAACTATATAAGTCTCTTGTATTTATAAGTAGCCAGATTCAGGTCTTTTGTTTTTTTTTTAATGATAACAGATAAAAAAAATATACATTTTCTTACCTTTGCAGGCAAGAATTTGGAGATTTTTTTCCCCCAAAATATAATTTCATCAGGACAGGTTGTTACGTATGATAATTCTCATTTTGTAGAATTACAAACCACATCTCCCAGATTCCCTTGTAGATAAGGTTCCAAATAAAATTTAACTTAAAACTTTACTAAATTTCACAAAGTGGAAGTGATAAGAAATTTATCTGTATGTGTTGATGCTATATAAAAATATGAAATATAAAGTGAAATTATTGAGTAAAAGTTGTGACATCCTGATCCCCAAATAGAGTGTTGTAATGATCCCCATAATGAACCTGCAAATTGGTTTCAGTGGCAGCACTGACATACTAGTTATTATCATGCACCCTAAAATTAAATGAGCCAAAATACTGTCTGGACTTTCTTCCTCTTCTCCACACCATCACACAAAATTTTAAATACCTAATCTTTGTACATTCCTTCACAGTCAGTACTTATTACCCTCACTGAACCTGACTGATAGAATAACTAACTACATGCTTTACATTTAATACCCACAGTGTTTCTCCAATAATGTCACCTTCCCAGAGCACAGAGCATAGATTTCAGGTAGTCCTTTTGTGCCTCATAAGCTAATAAAAATGAAAAGCCATTGACTTATGCTATTTGAGCTTTAATCCTCAGTGCCATAAGAGAAAGAATGTGGTATAAATAAAAGTGAGTAATTGGAACAGAAACATTTAGGACCATGGAGGTAGTTGCATAGCTCCAAAGCAACTGATTCTGGAGTTGGAAGAAGTAATAGAATGTTTAGGTTATTTGCCTAATACATGAATAATGAAATGTAAACAGGAGAACTGTTTTAAAATAAATAGACCTAAACATAACAGCAACGCTGTCAACTTTCAAGCATATATGCAGTTGGATAACTAACCATTGCATATTAGTTCATCAAGGTATTTCTATATAGTAATATATTTATAAATGCATTCCAAATAAAGGATATTATATGTAACTTCATATATTGTGTGTATGTAGGCATAGATGTTTCCTAATACATTGGTATTTGGCTAAAATTGTGTACTTTAGCTCAGTTTAAAATCATTATTGTATGTCTTAGAAATAGAGAGTTTAAAATGTGAAATTTATGTTTTTTTTTTTTAATATAATGCAGAGGTGAAGTGTGTAAACTCTTGCGACCAAAAGGTTTTGAAAATCCTGACCTTTTAACGCTTTCCACAGTATGGGTTTGGAGGCTCATAGCATTTTATGAACTAAAAGGATCAAAATGAAAGGGTTTATTATTGAAAGGAAAGGAACAGTAGTTTATTGATTTTCGTTTTAAATGAAGAACTTGAGCCTCAAAGACATCAGCCAGTTCCTTTATTCTATCTTCTTTTGGTTTCAGGCATAGTAATTGGAAAAAGCTTGTGTTTATTGAGGACATCAAAAAAAATCAATTTCCTTATTTTTAATAAAGCTTTATCACTTCTGTTAAAATATATAACTACTTACACTAGAAATACCTCTAACTTTCCCATTTAACTGCAATTTTCATGGACCAAAGTTATCCACTGTGCGCTGCACTAAACATGTGTGTTCGTTTACTCAGAGTTTCCTTGTGCTGCTGTATGAAGTATTTGCCTTGTTGTCTCTTTGGAATTTTTCCTAGATAGACGATAGGAAGTAGAAAGACAGATGAAGGGAGGGAGGAAATGGAGAGGAAGAGGAGGACAAGGAGAAGTAAAAAGAATTAAGGTCTGTTACCTGTAATTGAAACTCTCACAAGAATGTTTTTAAAATACAATAAACTGTGTTGCTGAGTGGAAATAAGTGACTTATGAGCTACATTAATTTTGGGTAAATGCTAGAAATTCAGAATTATATCTTCATTCTCCAAGGCATTCAGCATGCACAGCTTGAAAGTTGCTGAATTACCAGTAGGAAAGTAAAAAGCATGCTATGGGGTTAGATGTGACGAAGATAAATATGATCACAGCATCTGGATGCTAGTGGGAAGCCATCCATTGTGACTCCCCACCGAGAATAACTGACTGACTAAGGGAGTCAGGGGATACTAAAAAATTAAATTCCTGGGGCTGGGTGAACTTTGTTACCTTTGTATTGGTGACTGTTCTCTTGCAAAGAAAGTCTACATGGACAAAAATTTGTTACAAAATCAAGCTGACAGTTATATAACGGTAGGAATTCTGTTACTTTTGTTAATCAAACTCTTTGTAAATCATACTACTTTTACAAAATAGATTTAAAGGGATCATCAAACAAATGCTGATGAACTTTCTATTGGTAAATAGTTCACAGTTGTTAAATATATTTATATAATTATGTACTTAGAATTACTGATAAAATCTGATTTTTAGCTAATTTATAATCATAACAGATGTGACCACATTTATAAGTTTATTTCAGCAACCAGGTCAAACACTTTTATAGAAATTGGTGTAAATTTCCTAGAAATGGGGGAATAAAGCAAACCAGTGGTCATTCTGATGAAAACAATGAAAAATATATGATAAACGGATATTTAAAGGATCAAAATGTGATCAAAGACAGGGCAGAATATTTAAAATATATACTATTTCAAAATTTTTATCCCATAACATAAGAATTATGTGTTCTTCCTATGTTGTCTCTTACAATCTGTCAAATGTTGGTCCATAGTCCTTAACGCTGGTATTGCCTAGTAGAATGGCTGTAGCTAATCATTATGTACTATGTGTCTCAAAAAATGATAAGAAAATCAAATGGCTGCTTTCCTCATGAAAGAGTGATCAATGATTGAGGAGATAAATATGCTTAACATATGGTTTATACACTATGTAATGCATACATATGTCAAAATATAACATGATATTTTAGTACTATGTATAATTTTACAATGTCATGTATCATTTAAAATATGAATAATAAGTAATATACTATCATAATATCATGTATAGTTTTGTGATGTTTTATCATTTAAAAGGTAAAATGAAAATATATATTACAAGCTACAGGGCAGATGAGAGACTTCAGAGCATTAGAGCTATAAGATATTTAGAGTCATTCTTGAAAAATACAAGTTTTATGCCAATTTATGCATAACTATGAAATTTTGCACATTGTTTGAGACATAATGAACCTTGTGAAAAAGTAGGCATGTTCCCACACAAAACTCATATGCTGAGTAAAATTTTCCTGCATTCAAATTGCAAAGTACTA
Source organism: Dinomys branickii (assembly GCA_004027595.1). Taxonomy (NCBI): domain Eukaryota; kingdom Metazoa; phylum Chordata; class Mammalia; order Rodentia; family Dinomyidae; genus Dinomys; species Dinomys branickii. The sequence goes on along the minus strand of PVLD010007682.1, from coordinate 15,398 downwards.
TCACTGTCTCTTATAAGGGACCTGGAATAGACAGATGACCCAAGCAGAAAGGAAGTTTTAGAAAAACTGATCTAAATATTTGAGTTTGTCCATATCAAATAAATTGAGGGGAGATACTTGTATTTGTACATGACAAAGGAAACATTTTGCAGTTGGAGACAATTCAAGTTCAGTGGCAAGTACAATAATTGCTCAACAATGCTAAGAAAGCTTCTATAGTCATTGACATGACATGTACAATGTTTTGCATTGGATCAAAAAATTACTGAACATGAAAAAATGCAGAAGGTGCTATATTCTGGAGAACACCAAAAGCCCTTGTGTGTAGGATTGCATAGCTGAATAGTTATAAAAAGTTTGAAAAAAAATTAAAAGAAACATGGTACAAATGGGGAAAAAGTTCAAGGACATAAAGCTTGTATTAGTTTTCTATCATGGCAATATCAATTATCACAAATTCAATGTCATAAAGTATTGTAAATTTATTGTCCTACAGTTGTGGTGAACAAACTACATCCCATCTTGTCAAACAAAGACCAAGGAGGCAATAGAGTTTACTGTTCTTGCATGCGTAGGAGAAATACATCTGCTGTCCCCTAGTTTCCAGAGGCTGCCAACGTTCTTTGTTGTATTCTCCTTGTTTTGTGTGCTGTATCAATTTGATCATTAGCTTTGAGATTATAGAATCTTCTTTCCCTTTTATAAAAAGACCTATGATTATATTTAGGGTCCATACAGGTAAACAAGTAAAAATATTCATCTCAAAGTCTTATATAAATTTGCATTTTAAATTTCTCTTTTGCTATATAAGCATATATTTCTGCATTTCTGAGATTAAGGCATAGGCATTTGCAGAGACCTTTATATAAAAAGTATACTATAAAAGAAAGTACAGTCACCAAATAAAGATTTTAGTCTGCAAAATTAAGAATATATTTTTGTTTTTATGGCAACTGGTGTAAATATATGTAATATGGCAAATTCCATCGTTACTTTCTTAACATATAAGTCTACACAAGTAACTAACTCCCCATTCTCTAGTATTGTTGGATAAATAGATGTCATTTTTCAGAGGAACTACAGTTTCCCAGCAACTTTGAGAAGAAGACATGGACAGTTTCCATTTACCACCTCCTCTTCCACACACAGATGCTCTCCTTCTCCATGCCCACACCACGAACTACACGTGTTTAAGATCAGTGAAACTGCACCGAGGTTCCCTAGCACTGGATGTCTAAGGCGAATATCTCGGTCGCTCTTGGTGTCGTATAGTTTCAGTTTGAGTCTAGATGCACATGTATTCAGATTAGCATCATGCTAAAGAATTTCTCTGTCCTTTCACCAAATCCCTCTCTTGCCAATCCCTGCCCATAATTGATCACTTTACCATTTCCAGTTTTTCCTTTTCCCAAATGCCCTATAGTTGTAAATAAAATATGGGGTGCTGTCAAACTGCCTTTTATCTTTTCAATATTAATTTCTATTTGAAGTTCTTTCATGTCTTTTCACAGCTTCACACTTTATTTACTTGTAGCTCTGAATACTATCCCGATGTCTGCATGTGTCAGAGTATATTTACATATTCAGCAAAAGGTATCAGTCTATTTCAAGTTCTCGCAATTAAGAATTAAGGTGCCGTAACCATCTCCATGCTAATTTTCCTGTAGCTATTGTATTTCAAATAATTTTGTACATATCAAAAGATACAAATCCTCAAGTGAATGGTAAAATCATGCTCAGAAAACTATGATTAGTTTGTATGAAATTGGCAAAGTATCTTCCAAAGTGGCTGCGTTTCTTTGCATTAGTACTATGAATGAAACGGAGTTCTTATTACTCCACTATCTTGCCATGTTTCATGTTCTCAGTGTTTTGGGTTTTGATCGCTTTCAGAGATGCTAGTCTTCTCTGACTGAACCAATAAATGTCCCCAATTTGAGTTTTACAAATCTTCTTGTGTGAAAAAGGCAGGCAGGATAGATATCTCTTCTGATGCATGGGTTTTAGACTTACACATTTGAAGAAAAATGCTTGGAATTTTGGACATATCATTGATTGTCTGGAAGTCCTACCTTACTTTTTGTTTAAAGTCTGCATTTATACTTTCCAAATTTCTGTTACTTCCCAATCTTTCTCTTCTGTATCCTGTTTCACATACCTATTTTAGCTCTGTCAAATTGACAAATATTTCCAAAGGGAGCTAAGGACTTCATTCTACTAGGAATAAACTTCTGAACATCTGTGTACTGTAATTTTGAAATCTTACAATTTTGAATGCCTGCAATCTTCTTTTCCTGCCACTGTTATAATCTCTATGTCATCTAACTTTATATATTATTGTCTAAAGCCAGGGAGTATAAAAGTATTCTTCAATACTTCTCATCCCAAATGAGAAAATATATTTATATATGAAAAATTTTAAATGAGCAGGAGAAAGCAAAAGAGAAACATTCCCTAACCCTAAATAAACCTATAAATGTCATCCTCTTGCCTTGGTTTTCAAATAAATTCTTAATTATTTCTTTCTTGCCTTGAGTTCCCTTCTTACTACACTTTTTCTAGTTTTCAGGAATATTTGAAATTGCTCACTACGTTATTCCATAGGAATCCTGCTTGTCTCGGAGAGCGTGTAGGAAACTGTTCTCTTGTCTTTATTTATATGTCTCCAGATATTTCCTCACATTTCTCAGGTTCTTCATTCACCTGATTACTAAATACTGTTTTAAACTTGCTTTCCATACAGTATCCAACTCTTTTATCTAATTTTTTTTCTCCTTTTCATTTTTATAGCACATACGCACTGCTTGCTTTTAATTAACAGATATTCCAGACTCAATCTCACCTCCACTCTAAGTCACTTACCTTGATTTGTTATTCCCTAAATATGTTAAATTTGATACATCCAGAACTGTACTTCTTGTTTGTAATAACTGAATTTGTTCTTTATAACCCTTTTTTTCGCATTTCAGCAAATGTCATCACCATGGACACAGTTACTCATGTAGAAATGTCCCCCATATCAGCTATGTGCCAGGTGTTTTGCATAACTCATTATTTTTATAGCAAACAACTTTACAAATTAGATATGATCATTATCATTTGAAAAAATTAGAACTCATTAAGAAGGCTTTAATAAATTGTAGAAAGTCACTTAAATTTGAACTCCACACACTTATCATATTTATGCTAAATATTAAATGTGATTGATTTAAGAAAAACATATTACACATTTCAAAGTTCTTTTCAAATGAGCATCTGTGTATCTGATGATGATTCCATTGCTCAAAATGTTTTAGCATTGGGACATTACCTTTTCAAAAGTATGAATGTTAGCAAATATATTAAGAATTGTTCTGCCATAAGGAAGAGATAAAGTATTTCAAAATTAAATGAAACAAATGTGAGTGATCAAGTACAATTTTAAGGTTATCCTTAAAATTAATATAAAGAAGACTAATGATACAATTTGATGTGTTACAATGTTTGCTTATGCTTACATATTTTATAGTTAAAGAAGTTTCTTTCCATGCAGTCACTTTTGCATCAATCTGAATAGTCTACTGAAGTTCTTTGATGACGTATTTTTTGAATCATTCTGGGTATTCTTGACTTTCATAGTTTATGAAATATAAAAATGGATCATAACTTTATATTGATATTACAGTTTTGATTATAAACATATTTGTTCTAATTTATGAAAAATACTGTGCTAAATACTCAGACATTTTATTTTGCATTGACTTGTGCAGGGATAAATATATCCCACTAGGTAAGGGAAACTAATTGTTTTCAATTAGCATTGTAGGCCTACTTAGCTGCTAGTTATCCTCCTGTGTGCCATTAGGAAAACAAGTTCCTCCTTGGCTCATGTTTTCGAAGGACTGGTATGGATCTCCCTATGTTGTTTAGATAATTTTTCTTGTTTGACTACTATCTATAGACTTAGATTTTAAGGAAAGGAATTTTATTTGCTTTTATAAAGGCATTCTTTTCCCTCTGAGACAGCTATCTGAGCTAAAGGAGGAAGAAAAGGAAATCTCTCTTGCATGCTGGCTATACTAGTGGTAATGGGAAGGTAAACCCTAAAAGCGTATCACGTGTTAGGATTTGAGCTTATAAATTCCTTTATGTTCAATCGTTTTCTCTAGTTTCTTAGTCCCTGCTGTAAGGCCAAACAGAACATCAAAAATGTGAAACAAATTAGAGTTCACACAGAAATTAGTGGAGCGTCTTGGAGGAGACTTGGAACTTGGACTTTTCAGCAATGCTGAAACTGTGGACTTTGGCAACTCTTGCAGATGGACTGAATGCCTTTTGTATAAAGGGATATGCATGAGTTTTTAGGGGGAGAAATGTTATAGTTCTAATGTAATATAATGTCTTCCTATCTGGAAACTGGTTTAAAGAAATGTATCTGGTTGCCAAGTTGACAAGGGGTGAATTGTTATGGTTGATACATTGTGTCAGCTTGGGGAGTCTAGAGATTTGGCTGAGTGACTCAGCAGGAAGCCAGGGTGCTTACTTTGTATATATCCTGAGCCTGTGGAAGAGGAGGGCATGAAGACTGTGTGAGAACTACATGCCCCCTGGGTGGGGGTAGCCTGTTTACAATTTAAGGGAGCAAAAGACGCAGCTTGCTACTATTCCTCCCTTTTGTTCTTGTGGTTTTGCTGTGCTCTGCCATCATGAACTTTTGCCCTCTGCCATGTGCCTCTGAGCCAGCCAAGTATAGATTTAAACCTCCACAAACTGTAAGCTAAATAAACCTTTCCTTCCTTCATTTTTGGCATTGGATATTTTGTCTCAGCAATGAGAGAAAAGTAACCAAGACAGTCAGTAACCAAACCAAATCCACTTGTCACCTTGTTCAAGAATGATAAGAAAAAATCTTAATCTAGTTGAATTTATCCAAATTTGCTTAATTTTATAAAACTTCGTTGTTTCTTATTACCCCAGCAACCTATATCAATATTTGGTCCATTTAACGTTCTATGAAATGACACCCTAGAAATGAAAATTGTTTTTTAATTTTTCATTTGACTATAAATAAACTTTTATTAGGCTTTATTAAATTATTTGTCCAAGGTCAGAAACAAAGTTAAAACCAGAAAATTATAGCCTATACCTTGGGCACAGTAGGCACTCAGAATATCTGTCCTTTTCTGTTGAATTTTTCTGATCTTCATTGTAACCGCATTTCACTATAAAGCATGTAGGTTTCTTAAGCACCATATTGACAAAATATACATCAATTTAAGAGATTTTAGTGACACTACAAGAAATTACTACGTGTGACTCGATTTTCTTCTATAATATTCCTTGTCTAGGTCTTTTCACGAGTGTTGCTTCATTTCGGTTTTGGTGCTTTGTGTGGTGTGGATAGGGCCCTGCTATATTGCCCAGGCCAGTTCAAATCTCTAGGCTCAAGGAACCCTCCTGCCACAGTCAGAAGAAGGAGGCCCTACACCTGACTTCATTTACTTTTTTAAATTATTGTTTGAGGTAGGTACTTTACGTGTGAGGAAGACTGAAAGCATGAGATGTCATTTTCATGCATTCTGTAAAATTTTGAGAAAATATAGCATGTTCAAAAAGCTTTATCTAACAATTTAGTGGACTGTAAAGATTTCCTTCAATATTAAATACGATTAAATGTTTTAAAAAGTAAGAAAAATATATTAATGTACTATATTTATAAATGAATTCATTCTTATTAAAATTTGAGAAAGTATGTTTCTTCTCTAGAACAAACAAGCCATGCACATAGTTTTTACAAAAAACAGCAAGACCCCCGTATATGCTTTATTTTCAATCATAAAGTGTCAAATTTCTAAAACCAAATTTTATTTTTATACAAAAACATACAAAGATAGAATATATTTTCTGAGATTTTCTTCACATTAATTCCTTTATAGGGTATGTTGTCACCGTACTATGAAAATAAGATTGACTGTGAGCTAAAAATTGTTGAAACTAGATGGTGTATATATAGTTTGGTTAAAAAATTATTTTCTCCACTTGTGCACTTTTTGTCAAAGTAAAAATGTCAATGTTATTTGATATGTTCCAATAATTAATATTTAACTCTGGTAAATCACATTAAAAAGAAGAAAACTGTCTTAAAAATGAATTTTTTCACAAGCTGTATGTCTAATATTGTCACTGCTTCTTCCTAAACCCATTACCACTGAAGTGCACAGTCCCTGTCCTCCCATTTACCAGTAATATGGGCTACACATTTATCCAGAGATACCTGTTTTTCAAAACAGTGTACCATCCTCACTGTTCTTGGGATGAGAATACTTTTTCTTTTGGTCCAAGATGACTTCCACAACCCACCTCCAGGTGATGCTGTGCGATCTTCTGTCAGTACACTCACACCCCTGGCCCTTGATTTGGTCCCTGTGAGACGTCCTGGTCTGGGTCTCAGCCCTGCTCCACGGTGCTCACACAAACCCTTTACCTACTGTTTCCCCTGACCTAGTGTAGTTCACTCCTCATACGATAAAGTATTATTGCTCTGACACATTTTCCCTTAGAACAGTAAATACAGATACACTTTCAACTGTGTTTTCATAGCAATGTCAATATTTCTCTGGCGAGTACTTTTCATAATTTGTAACAATATGGTTATGTCATCAATTGGGAAAACTGTCTATTTTGTTCAGTACTGTATCCCAAAGGAACTAAAAGTGTCTCACAGATTGTATAGGCACTCAATAGTAATAAATATATATTTAATTAAAATATTAACACACATTGAAAGTCTTTCAATGAGTGCTCTAAAATAAGAAGCAATATTTTAACTATGGAATGATCATATTGGTTGTGTAAATCTGTTCTGTGTACAGCTAATTATGATTTATTTAAATAGATTTGTACATATACTATTATGTATGCATTAATTTAAAAAGTGTCTGCTAAGAAAACAATAGTATAATATAGTGTCTACCTCATAAGCTTCTATCATAGTTGAAGATAGTCAAGTAAAATCTAAAGTAACTTTAATTTGGTACCACACACCTATAATTCCGATAGTCTGGAAGCTGAGGCAGATCTCTGCAAGTTCAAGGACAGCATGGCTACATTGTGAATTCAAAGCCAGCCTCAACTGTAGAGCAAGACTCCTCAAGTTTGTATATCTCCCTAAAAGAACTAAAGATATAATATCACAGTGGTACCTGCATACTTTCTAAAAGTAACCATAGCTCACAATAGGAGGAAAATAGAATTAGTTTATATGACCATTAACAGATGGCTGGGTTTTACAAATGTGGTATTTATACACAATGGAATCCTAGCCTTAGAGAAAGACAAATGTGATTTGTAGGAAAAAAAATGAGTGGATCTTGACACTATAATACTACATGAAATAAATGAGATACAGAAGGTTAAGTGCCTCATAATTTCTCTACCATGAGAGATTCAAAATATAAATAATTTAAAGTGCAAAACAAAAATATATGTGAGATACAAGGAGGTAAGTTCTGTAGAGGTTGAAAGGGATAAGGGGAAGGAGTGAAAAGGAATGTGGGAGCAGGAGAAGGGAAAATGATCAAATTGTGATGCACATACTCACCCACCCTCTGACGTATATGTAGACATCCACCAAGCTGAAGGCAATCTCCGTGTATAGTAAACATATGCAAATACAATTATAAACTCATAAATAAAAATAAAAATCAGTAATTGACTTAGGTTAGCTGGGTTGAAAGAAGTCCTAAGAATTAAAATTAATGAGTATGAACAAATGGGGAATTTTTAATAAAAATAACTATTTTTAAATAATATTGTTCTGAAGGGGAGTGCTTGAGCGGATGCATGGTGTGAAGATGTGGGCCATAGGGCTACCTGGGGAAGATTCCAGAAGGGAAATTTCACTGCCAGGCCCAGAGGCAGCAGGCACTGATAGGACTGTGGTGGAGGGCTGAGTGAGGCTGAAACTGAAATGTGGAATTTTCTACAAAAGTTTCTAGTTTTCAAAGTTGAGTTTAAAGAAAAAAGTAGCTTCAAAAATAGATATCATTTCCACAAACAAATTTGATATTTTTACTTTTATCATTATTTCTCAGTATAAGCTATCAATCTGACAGGAATACTTTATTCCTTAATTGGGAAGACGCCAAGAACAGCCTTAGCGAATTTGCCCACTGGAATAATGTGCTGCTGTGAATGACCTTTGAGTTGGCAGAACATTTGGTAAATGTCTAAGTTGACTGCTAACATTTATTTTATTACTAATTTTAATGAGTATTGGTTTACTTCTGTGACCTTTCTTGTATATTCACTTAATTTTAATCAATCTGCAAAAGTGTCTGAAACGTGTTAAGAAACACATATGCAATTCATAGTTTTGGAACCAAGGACATATAAACACACGTTTTTAAAAAAATCACAATATCAGATAAGAAAAGTAAAATCTAAGTGGAAATTAGGCTGTGGTGAGGGAAATAGTGTGATGTAAATATTTGGCAAAGTTATTCTAAACACCACCAACCTTGAAATTATCTTTGCTGTTTTACTTTTGTGCTGAAATAATTGACCGTGAAGAGTATAAATCACTTTAAATTTGGCATTTTCTTATGGAAATTTCACATACTTAAAATAGTAAAGAGCAATCTCATTCCTGAAAATCCACCTTTCACTCCCAAATTTGTATGTGAATGTTTGTTCATAATAGTACTATTAATCATCCTTGCTAATCTTTGCAATGGGTGTCTGAGCAAGCAGGTCTAATATGTCTGTGGAATGGATTACTAATCAGTAACACAAAATGATGACATTTAGATACACTCAAAACCAGGATAACTTAAAGTGTTATTCTACAAAAAGCAGAGAACGCTCCATTTTGTGTGAGTCTATTTCTGTACACTTTTGCAAAAGGAAAGTATAGGAACAGAAATCCCATGTGAACAGTACATAAATGTCAGCACATACGTTATAGCAGGAAACAACACAATATTGATTCAGTTTGCCAGAACCATAATTATTTTTACTGAGACTCATGGTAGAATACAGTTGCTGAGACTCATGTTAGGGTATAGTTCTTAGCTGCACTCAAATTTGGTCTATTCATGGTTCAAGCTGTACCCAAAGTATCCAGGGTTGAGAAATGTGTGGGGCTTCAAAACTTGGCTAACTTCCCTGCTTCCTTGTTCATTCTTATGACTCCTGAGGGAAAATATGGAGAGGCCAAGGCAAGGAGATTTTATATAGGAAAGAAAATAATAATCTCTCCTGATTGATTTTAATACAGGAAATTTAAAGTATCTGTTCTGACTAGCTTTATGCGAGCTGCACACTCATTTCCTTCATAAAAATCAAAATCAATTTAGCATCTAAAATTTGCAGATGTAAAAGAAAGTTTGGGCAGAAGTTCTCTATATCACTTCTAATAATCACATATCACCCCACCATTCTTTAAATACTCTGCATTTAAAGGCAGATTTTTTTCAGTCTTCTTATTTCCTATATAATTTTTATCTCATTAAATTGTTATCTCATAAAACAATTTATTTCTTTTTCAAATGTTTACTGGGTGTTTTGTCTAAGCTGTATGATTTTCAGTATTTGCCTTCCATTAACAAATAAGCATGGCTGTCTCACACGGTCCTATCGTGTGCTGTGTTCTGTAGATTTAATAACATAATGCATATTTTCTCAGCTATTCACCTTGTCTATTGCAGAAGCGGTGATAATTTAGCTACAACTTTTGAGACTAACAGTCATGAGGCTTCTTGTCTGCAGTAGAAAAGTAAATGTGATATTTATACACAATGGAGCACCACTTGCTATAAAGGATAAATGAGTCGTTCGCAGGAAAATGTACACACCTTGAGACCATACTGTGAAGAGAAATCAGTCAGATACACAACTTTAACTGTGGCATGATTTCCCTTAGAGGAAGCCAAACATATAAGTGAAGCACAAAATAAAGACAGTAGGAAACAGAGAGCTGGAACTTTTGCAACATGGGAAGATATCAAGAGACGGAGGGAAGTGGACTGGGCTGGGAAGGGAATGAAAAAGAGGATTAAGGTGTGTTCTGTACATGCACCAAATCCCCAAGAGGGACGCAATCGCTATGTCTCGCAAATATGTACCAATAAATGCAACAATTTAATGAAAAAGAAAATAGCGTTTAATGCAGCTTATTGAATTTCAATTTTGAGATACATGAGGCCTGAATTTATCTTATATTTTACCAATACCAATGGCAAATTCAAGTAAAAATTAAAGAACAAAATCACTTCTCACAAATCAAGTAATATCTCTCATATATAGCCCTACATTGTATTAAGGCGTCTTATTTAGAAAAAACAATCCTTAAAAACAGAAAACAAATTCATCCTGGGCATTTTTTACAAACTGAATCTTTGTAAGGATAAATAAAGGCAAATCATACAAAAAAAAAATTACCAGCCAAACTTTATCCTAATTGAATTGTTTGTAATCTGGAATTACAAATGATAGTATTTATTTTTGAAAACCCAAAATATTCAATGTTAAATTTTGGGTGGTTTGTCTTTATACTGTTATGATAAATTAAATGGGATCTTGTATCTTTATGTTTTGGATTCAGTAACTCATACATACTAAAATTGTTAATACAATGTTAATCACATAGAAATTATTCTGTGGATTATATAGTTATGGACTTATTTATTATTTGATCATAAAGAAATCATCAGAAACCCAATTCACCATCAGAATGATTTTTGCGTTTCATGCCTTATAACAACTCTACTTTAAAAAAATGTGATATTGTAGGCAATGAATAGATGGTTATAAATTCATTTACATCAGGGTCAGGAAAGGGTCCTCGGTGCTGTTGGCTGACTCAGTTCAGCATTTCTTTTGCAGTTGTGGTTCTTTAAATAACTGTAGAAGGCAGCACTGTAAGGTGAAACATCCGTCTGGGAGAGCCGGGCATCTTTCTGTTCCTTTAAGAAGAGTATGCCCTGCCATGACTTAGCTCAGCGAATCAAGCTTATCTCAGTGTAACACACAGGTTGGGTGTTTTCAAGTCCTTCAAATGCAGTGCGAACTGTGGTACAGTGAAACGCGACTCCAGCTTTCCTGAGAAGCTTGTTAAGCGGAAGTGAATTAGCTTGTCCCGAATCCTAGGCTTCTTTCTGCCCTCGCTGCCTTTCGGTGAACAGTGCTGTTGCTTGCTCGCTGTGGGTTGTAATGAACTATTCTGTCTTCTTTCATTCATGAAAATTTTGGAAAACTTGGTGCATAGCGAGTCAACTTCACTGCAAGCATTGAGATCCAAGTAATGTGACACCAAGGTTGCCGTGAGCAGCGAGATCAGCCTTTACGTCTGGAGTGGTACAGTGATGAGTCGGCTACGAAGTGACACTGAGCAGGATAGAAAATTCACCAATTCTGTATTTACTTGTGAGTCTGACCCAGGCCGAGGTTCCTTGTCAGGAGACGGGCAGAAGACGCATACTAAAGGAAGTTCTGTGTGACACTGGTCCCAGCTGAGGCGTGTAGTGGCCTGTGAGGCCATGATGCCTCGAACGACAAGATAAGGCCACAGCTGAGGACACCTGGCTCCAACCTCAATTCACTAAATAGAGACCGGAATGGCAGGCCTCTCACTCCTGTTGTGAATATCAGCCTGGCGATAAGAGCATCTCCTATGGAGCATAATTTACTACTTGGGCAAGTTTTTGAACTGACTCCCAAGGTCCCGCTCAGCTCCTGGTGCTGTCTCAGTGTCCCCCACCTTTGTGTGAAAATGAAATAAATACGGGCTGCCAGAGAAATTCTTTGTCTCAGCCCCAGAGAATCTCAAACTCTGCTAGAGGTTTTGATCCTCCTGGCTCTTAAATCATACCACTTGTCCCTTTTATTTAAGCCTTCACTATCTGCTTGTTTGTGAGGTCACAGGCCTGAGCAGTCCATGATAGGATGGACTGGCAACCATTAAATTATCCAGAGATTGTCTCCACCTAATTCTTACCTAGAAAAGTCCAACCACACCTCCTGAGATGTTAGAGATGTTCAGTGGTTAAGTGGGACAGTTTTTGTTAAGGTCAAGTTAAAAATACTGAAGGCACTGAATCAGTGAAAGGTCAGGTCACAAGTAACATTCTAAGAAGGGAGGGAAACCACATTTCTACTTGAGCATCAGAACCAGTGTCCTTTTTGCCTTCTGGTTGTTCTTTAACAGATCTGCATTTGGTTCCCTTCCCAATGCACCTGGAGTCCTGTAGGTGTGATTCAACAGTTGGTGACACTTGACTAAAATGAGTAATGAAATGAAAGAGCCAGCAACAGGTGCTACAAAGGAAATGCAGGTTTAATTCACAAATAAGAAAGATCTCAGCTTTCTATTTTTTATGCTGCCAGTTGCACGCTACTGTTTTGTAATGACTTTTAACTTTGTAAATTTTTTTATGGACTACCAAATAGTCGCCTGCATAGCCTTGTCTTAATAAATTAGTTTTCATTTGAAGATTTAAACTCCAATGTTTTAGACATTAATGACTTTGGAACACTGATAAGGTAAAATCCCAGTGAATTTTGGTGACATACACAAATTCATAGAATTGTGAAGGTAAAAATCTGTATTTAACCCGATGGGCTTGCTGAGGGTGAACCAATAAGCTGTTTCAAGAGACCACTATGTTGAGTTCTGTCTAAAAATTTGTTGTTATTTTGATGTACATTTTGGCAGCAAAATATAATACAGTTTATTTAGTGGGGCCAATACCCACTAGCAGTTGAGGACAGCAGTGTTATAGGAAAAATATACAATCAAAAGACCCATTATGTAGTTACCTACCATGGAATGATCCTGCAGGATGCACTAGGACATGACACAGAGCACATACTTTTAGTGCATTATGGTCGGGAGAACTGAGACTCAGTATAATCAGTAACCACGTACCAGTCAAGCACTGCTGCATGGCTCTCTTCTGAAAGAATGTGATTTTCTCATCATTTCTGGTATTACCTATAAGCACCTTCTGCGTGTTTCAGCGGCCCAGAGATATTCTACATACTGATTTGTGGTGACTTTTGGAAATAAGGCTAGAAATCCTAATTGGATTTCCTATTTTAGTCAGTTTAAACTGTTATAACAAAATATAGGCACTGGGTGGCTTAGACAATAGACGTTTGTTTCTCACAGCTGTGTAGGCTGAGATTCCAAGACCAGGTGCTGCTAGATCTGCCTGGCATGACGGCTCACTTTCTGGCTTGCCCATAGCCGCCATTCCCTTTTATCCTTCTGTAGCTTTGTCATGAAAACCACATCAGTGCTACACGAGGGTCCACCTCCACGACCTAATTATCTTGCACAGAATTCAACAGATGAATTAGTTTGTCCCAAAAACCCACAGGGTTATAAAGTTGATATTGACTGGTCTGCCCCTATGTACCTGAAACACCAAAGCTACTTGTGACACTAATACGGTTGCTATTCCACCACAGAGATGAAACTAGAGATACCTGGAAGTGATTAGTGGTTTTTCTGAAAGTCATGCAGTCTAGACTTGCAGAAGGCACTGAATTCTCATAAAAAGTTCTCAGTGGTATCAGTTTTTCTCATTTCTATATTATTTGATTATTATTGAAGGCTAGCCTATGAATTTTAATAGTAATAGTGTAAAATTAAGACAAAATGTGATTTTTTTTCTCAATGATTTTTTTGGCAACACCAGTAGAAAGTGTTTATGATATTTTAGTGAATTAACTTTGATTCAATTAGCTAAGTTAACTGAATCATATTGCACTGCAGAAGTTAGGAGCCGCAGTCCAGTGGGTGTCTACGCTATACAGGTCACTGGGGACAACAGATGGAAAACCATTATGACCAAAGAATATATCTGCCCTCACATCCCTATTAGACAGCCCATACCTCAAGAGTGAATAGCAAAAGAGAAACTTTGCATGTGCGTTTTAGTTTGAATATAGGTACATTGTAGTGATGTGGGTATACCTAAAAGATAGATGCAATATATAAAACTATTGTTTCAAAATAAAATTGAATTATAGCTTTAACACAGCAACTTTATGCTACACAATCTTATGCAAATCTTTCTCTAGTAGGCTCAGTTCTTATTTAACTTTGTAAAATCTATTGGGAAAATATTTGCTGATGATTTACTAGGAGCTTCTTACTTGGTTCTGTTTTATAGTCACAAAAAATGGCTAAGATAGACACAATTTCTACTCTATAAAATGTGAGCAAACACAGAGGGTAAATCAGTAATAAACAGCCAATAATGGACATCATAATTAAAATAAATTAAATCATGCTGTGGAAAGGAAAGTGAGACCTCCTTCGGGGTAGGAGCTCAGAGGAGGGATCTCAGAGCTCGTGAAAATAAAGTTTAAAGGGAGATTAGAGTGGGAAAGACAGGAGAAGAGAAATAGTGTCACACCTTCCAGGGCAGAGATGAGCTCAGCATATGCAAGCAAGCGCAGACTTTGGTGGCTAAATCACCTTCCACAAACTGTAGTCAAAAGTACACAAGAGATATTACTTTCCACTGCATGCTGATACATAATTCACAGTACAATTCTTCCACTTCAGTCTAGCAAAATAAAAATGATAAAGATTTGAAGATCAGTATATGATATAATATATAATGTAATATAATGAATATAAATCTATGTAGTTATACATTTTGTATACACATCAAAACATATTATAGCTTAAAATTGGAGAAAAGAAATTTGATATAATGGTAATTTTTAAAAATTGTTTTGCATTAGCATAAATAAGAGTCAATTGTTTTGTTAGCTTTTCAAGAATGGAAATGAAGCATGGAAGAAAAGAAGAAGGTAAAACAGGATGGAGGGAAGGAGAGGAGAAAAGAAGAAAAGGAGAAACAAAAGAAACTGTTGGGTTGTCAATCACACAAGGTGGCCTGTATTTTGTTGGTTGTAAATTACAGACTATCTATTTATGTACATTCAATTTATACTGGCTAGTGATCAGAAACAAAGCCATAATACAAATCAACTGAAGAAACAGGAAATTGCATGGCATGTCTTTTTCTCTTTCTCTATTTGTTGACTGAATTCTTGTTTTTAATATGTTAATTCTTGCCAAGTTCTCCAAGATGCCTGGTCTGGGTCTGATGCCTGACCTGGAGAGATAGATATACAATATATATGTGTCCAAGAAAGAGGTCCACAGTTTGTTCGGTGCAGTCATATGCTTCAACCTCATAGTCATTCTTTTTTTTTTTTTTTTATTTTAGAAACATAAAAGTACAAAAACATATTGACAAACAGACACCCATTATCATAGAAAATAGTACAATCACAACTAATCTATAGACAAGGTGATATGGTCTCAACAGTAGTTGTTGCTTTATCCATTGATATCTTCGAATTGTAGATGTATGGACCCATATACAGACATGCAAATT